>JAQQSW010020843.1:0-10772 GCA_028646575.1 Pseudocheirus occidentalis | reverse complement strand
GGGCATATCTGAATGTGGGTGGACCCACCTGGAAAGGGATGGAGGAGGTTCCTAAGACCATTGGAAATATGTGTTTTCTGATGGTCTTAGGTGATCTCTGTGCCCCCTGTGAAAGGGTTGTTCAACCCCAAAGGGCTCACAACCCACAAGTTGAGAACCACTGCCCTAGAGATTACATAATACAGTGCAAAGTAAGCTGACTTTGGAGATAGAAGACCTGGTTTCCCTACCAGATATACAACTTTTATGATTTGGTTCTACTTACTAAATTCACTCCTTTGGGGCTCCATCCCTTATTTATAACTTGAGAAGATGAGACTCTAAGAAGGCCTCCATACTCTCTTGCAACATGATTATCCTCCCCTGGTTACCTTAGCACAGGTTAGGCTGTCAAGGTTCAGAGGTCAAGAAGTCAGACGTTAGCCACATCTTTCTGCTTTGTGCAGTAATGCAGCAGGTGTGCCAGGGAGGCCATCTGCCTTTCTCCTGATTGCTTGTCATTCCCATCAAGCTGGCTGGAGGGGTGGTGAGCCACAAAAGCTCCTAGGACATGACGTCACTCACAGAAGGCTTCCAAGATGTTGTGATAGAATAATTCCTTCTCACAAATCGAGGCATATGGCATGGATTTCCTGAACCCCACAATGTGATGCGAGGGACAGAAATTATAAGAAGCAGCAAAACCACTTCGTGTCAGAAACGATTAGAACACGGCCTTTGGAGATTCATCTTATTCTTACCTGATGTGATTGCTTGCCTCAATACTTAATCTTGTCATGCAACAGGGGCTCTTTAATATTCATTTCCTTTTCCTTGTCCCCCTGCCTCCACTTCCAAAAAGAATAATAAAGCTTTAGCATCTCAGGAAATATTTTCTCCCCTGAAGTCTCCACATTTTGTTCTGTGATCCTCTGGGAAGATTGCTATGGCATTGACTTGGCATCAGTCAGAAGTGACATCTAATCAAGACTTTTAGGCCTGAGCTGGCTCAAGAATCTCTTGTTTCCTTGTTTATCTTTCCGTCACCACCAGGGAGTGAGGCTGTCTATAGGAGGTGCCTCAGAGGAGGCCTCTGGAATAGTCACAATATTCAGCATTTGACAGACTTCATATAGTACAGATACAGTGGATTTGATACAGTATGCAGTAATGACTAGCTCAGATGGAATAACCTGGCAAATCTTGAAACATCCTATCAACCTTCAGAGGTCAGCCATACATTAAGGGGATTTGGAGGGGAAGTGTAATCAAGGCTTGCTATGTAACAGATTCTCTCCTTTCCTGGTTCCTCAATGCATAACAATGACTATTTTCCTCTGAATGACCCACAGGGAGGAAAGAGAAAAGTGTGAGGGGGAAATTTTCCCAGAGAGCCACTCTTTTCAGTTCAAGCATATGGCTTATAAGGATAATCCGACTCTGTACTCAAGATTGCTGCATGCCCTGGGTGACCAGGATGATGTATCCAATCTCTCTGGGATAATAAAATACATAACAATTATATGGGAAAGCAACAGTCCAGGACACATTCAAATGATGCCCATTGCATGAGGGGGGATGGCATGCATCTCATGCATGGGAATAAATTAATCTAGAGTAAAATGAATCAGTTGCAGTGATGGGAAGAGCAAGACATGCCCTTCTCTTCCTCTGTCAGAGAAATGCAGAATCTGAAAGTCAGAGGAGACGTCAGCAACTATCAAGACCAACTCTTAAGTAAAAACAGTACCCACTGTAACAAATCCCTTTGCAGGCTTAGAAGATGCTTTTGTCTTTATCTCTCTTCCCTATAGACATAAACAACAAAGTTTCTAAGCAAACGGATTTATTAATTACTCAGCAAGAATCCTCAAAGTAGAAGGACAAGAATTTAAGAAGAGTTCAAAGTCCTAAGCACATTTTTGCATCCATTGAAGCTCTTGGTCCTTCTGTTTGGCCGGGAATGGTACTAAGCACTGGAGAAGAAAAGCAAAAATAAATAAAACTGCTCCCTCTATCAAGAAATTTGAAGTCTATCATTGGAGGCAGTAGCTTACACAGACATACTATATGTGTGTGTGCATGCACACATAAACATACACATACATGTGCGTATACATGTGCAAACTATAAATGCCTATATAACTTACATATCATATATAATAGATATGCAGCACTGTAGTAGCACATATATAATGTGTGTTGTGTGTACTGTGTGTACACATGTGCATATATGTGACATGTGTAGCACGCAGTTTTGTACATGCCTGTGCTTCTATACTGCACTGCTTACATGATTTGGGTATGCGTGTGTGTATCATGCATGCACACACATAAAGTATACATGGTTGCTTTATACAATATCCACATATACAATATCCACATATACAAGTAGTATATGTGTTTGTATATCATGCATATATATACTTTTAACATATATGCACAATTTTGCACTCTATTATGCATTATAGATATCAATATTCTGTATTATAGATATGTAATATATGCATATTGTGCATGCATACACACATACGTGTACTCACACACTCTAATACAGATGTTCATATACATATAGACACATACATAAAATAAAGGCTATGGGAGAGGAGTCTTAACAATATAGCTGTGTTCTTCCCCCATTATTATATTTCATGAAAGTGACATGGTTCTCAAAGTCTGCACTAGAAAGCAACCTTTGATGGGTTCTCCCAATCTAGAAAGTCTTCAAATACATGCCCTAGGGACTGTTAGCAAGTCTGCTATCCAAGGGTAAGCCTAGCTAAGTTGTGAGAGTTTCTATCCCAGCACGTCAGCCATCAGCCCCATCAGGTCACCGAGACTGATGTTTCAGGCATGGAAACTTTTCACTCAAGGTCTTTGAAGAGTTTGAAGCCCTTGACAAAGGGTAGTAATCATGGCTTAGTGTTGCTTACAAGGATTATTATTGTAGCAGGTGAAATGTACTGAATCAGCTCATAGTACACAGCCAGATGAGGTTAAGTGATCTAGGAGGGATACAGTCTTCACCCTTGTATTTGGATGAGTGAATGAATAAATGATTGAATGAAGCATTTATTAAGTGCTTTCTCTATACAAAGTTCTGTCTTCTGTATATGAAACTGGGGATGGCCAAGAAGAACTGAATACATTTTAAAGTAATTTCTCATGATGATTTATATTAACTGTGACAGTGGATGATAGGTTACTGGTTACAAGAAGGGGAAGGGGAAGAGAAATGGGAAAGGGGAAGAGGAAGAAATATTTATCTAGCACTTTAAGATTTCAAAGCATTTGTGTATATACAGGTCTATGTTCATTTGTACACATTCATATATATCAAACAGAATAGACACAGGCATATACATATATATATATATATATATACATATAAACATATACACGTTTGTATGTATATATAGCTTTTTGAAGCAAAGAACAGATCCAAGATCCAAGGTCATTGACAGCAATTTATGTCATTATTGTTGTTTTAATTCCTTTATACTTAATACTGGGGGGTTATTGGGGGATTGGAGAGAGGGGTGCCTTACAAAAGAAGTAGGCTTTCTCCTAGGGAGGAACCTTTAGACATAATGGAGGGATCTGGAGGAACTGGTGAGGCTAACCCATAGTCCTGATTAGATTAGGTTTTCATTTAAATATGAATCTGGGAAGGTTGGTGGGCCTGCTGTTTCTATTATTAAATCATTATGCACCTATGTTAGGGGAAGAAAAATGTGGACCTGGAGATTTGCTGCTGGCAGCTTTGTAAAGAAAAGTAGGAGAAAAGCCGAGGCGGTTCAAACCTTTTTAGAGGTATGTGCCTAAATGTTTCTGAACGGCCATGACCTTAGACAGAGATATTAAAAATTCCTTAAATAGCTCTTGACCACAAGTGTTTGAGCTGAGCAAATAAATTATGTAGGGAACAGTCACCATAGAGGTGCCTTGACGTCTCTTGGGAAATACATTGTTTTTCTTTTAAAATTAGTAAGATTGACCATACAATATTTAACAGGCACTATTTAATCTCTCCTTCAATTTTTAGGATGGCATTAAGTAACTTTCCAGGGGCAGGAGGAATTCTAGGATCCTGTGGGAGATGGTGACAGTGGCCAGGGCTCTCCCAGAGGTACAATCCTCTATTCAGCCAACCTGCAGAAGCTGTGGGGTGTATGCCCCCTAACCTTTTCTTTATACTCTTTTGGAATCGTTTCATAATGCTGTAAATCAGGAGCAGTGGGCAGGGAGCAGAGGGATAAAAAACGCTGGGAAGTGGAAACTCCTGTGGGCAGAATGAGCACAACCAGGTGTAGACGTGACTAGCCACACAGCTGTGACATGTTTGAGGTCTGGGACCATCCCTGCTCTGTGAGATGTTGAAACTGCCTTCCAAAAACCTGGTGTTCGGCACCAGCAGAGAAGCTGTTTTTGGAATGAGGACCAGCAGGTCTGAATGTGTCTTTTCTATCCAGCACATAGACCTAGGTTACGTTCAGATTAGACCTTGGCCCCTCTGAAGCATTTTAGCCGATTATAAGATGTGGAGGCAACTGCCTTGGTGCGATGAGTGTTTGTTTTGGTTCCTTTGGTTTTTTATTCTTTACTTCATTGGCATGAGTGGAGGCCACCCCTGGGATCCAAAGGACCTGGGCTCAGGTGCTCCCTTTGTCAGGTCAGTTGCTATTTTGCATGGGGGAAGGAGTTTCCCTCTCAGCAATTCTCTATCCAGATGAAATCACAGAACTAGACCACACACATAGACACAGGCGCAGACACAGACACAGACACAGAGACACAGACCCACACAGACACACAGAGACATACACACAGACACACACACAGACATAGACATGCACACAGACACAAATAGACACATACACAGTTACACACAGAGACACACACAGACACTGACACAGAGACACATTGACAGACACACACAGAGACACAGACACACATAGACACAGATACAGACACAGAGACACACAGACACATATAGACAGCAGACACACAGACACACACTCACATACACACATACTATCAGGCTTTATAGCCACAAGAACTCATCTAGTCTCTGCCTTGTTGTCCTTGTTTCCTCCATCTTCTCATATTTTGACTTTTGAAGACTCAGCATGAAACCAGGCATAAAGACATGTTGTTCAGTCATTTTCTGTCATGCCTGACTCTTCATGACCCTGTTTGGAGTTTCCTTGGCAAAGATATTGGAATACTTTGTCATTTCTTTCAACAGCTCATTTTTCAGATGAAGAAAATGAGGTAAACAGGATAAAGTGACTTGCCCAGGGTAACACAGTTGCTAAGTGTCTGGGACCAGATTTGAACTCAAGAAGATGAATCTTTCTGATTCCAGGCCCAATAGCTGTCCTGGTTTAATGATGCCTGGGTTCTAATACAGGCTCCATTAATCATAAGCTATCTGCAGAAGACCAAGTCATTTTATCTTCATGGTCTTCTGATCTATCAGGAGTTGCATGTCTGTAGTTGATGTTGAAACAATTTAGATCCTGATGTTCTACTGGAACTTAGTTCTTTAAACCCTGCTGATGTCAAAAGAGGGGAAGAAAGAGATCAGGATGAGCCCCAAAGAGACAAATACACAGGGAGTTAGTTTTGAGATAGATATAGATATAGAGTCAAAGTGTAGGTATATGTATGTGTGTATGCACACATATGTGTATTTCATATATGCATGTGCATGTATGTGTATGTATTGGTATATGTGTATATTTTATATAGGTATGAACATGTATTTATATATGGTTTGATATGTGTAGGAGATATGTTTCTATGTGTATGTGTATATATGTATATATATATATGTATGAATAGATAGACAGACAGACATAGATAGCTAGTTTTTGTTTGAATATCAGTATGCAATGTTGAAACTTAAAAGCAAAATTTGATGAATCCTCTGACTGGACTCAGTTGAAAATTGACTGTACTGATTGTTCTGTTCTTTTGGCAACTCTGGCTTTGCTGCTTTGGAAAACAATCATTTTGAGTAACCATAAACCAAAACCCTGGCATTGTATCCTCACAGTGAGGAGAGACACTTCTTTCTCTTTTACAAACCATTTCAGTGCCATAAGGCAGTTGTTTTCCGTGATATAACAGAGCTGAGTACTTTCCCCTCGCTCCTTCCAAGCTGCCTTAGGTGTGTCTTGTGCTTATCCTCTCTATGCCCACGTTGTCTCATTCAGTGGAATGTAATCTCCTTGAGATCAAGGATTGCTTCAATTTCATTGTATAACTCTAGAACATTCATCGATAAACAAATGCTTATTGATTGATTGAGGTAGAACTGATCAAACAGTTGTAACAGTTGACTGCTCCTGTTACTTCAATAGATCTGTATGCTTATCAATATATGTATTTCTTCCAAAAATTTGGATTGCAATCTCCCCAGGCTCATATAACTTGTTCATATTCTATCATAAATTTGCTATATGGAATCCAGCCGAGACCTTCCACTGTATCTCTTCCAATCAGATGGCTAGCTTGGCTATCCATTGGTTATCCCTCACTCTAGCTAAGTAGTTGACCCTTTTTTTTTCTTTCAGGATGATCTTTATTTTCAGTTCTCTGGAGCCTAGAAGTACTGGAGGGAATAATTAAAGTGTTTGCTGTCTGAGTCAGATTCTAGGCTCTTGATCTTCTCTTTGTGGGAGTTGATTTACATCAGTTAAACTTCCATATGAAATTGTCGTAATTGGTGTCAATGTCCAGATTTCCATCCATTTCCTATTTTTCAGCATCAATAACTTGCTTAAATATTTCAGGCTGGAATTTTAATTGCTCCCTGTATCTTTTACACATTTTCATTCTGGCAGTTTTCTATAAATCTTGATCTTTGCTCTAACAAGTTGGTGTTTCGATTATACACAGATAACTGATTCAGGAATGACTTCCACATTAGTAACGAGTCATTTCCTATTCACTGAAATATAAGCTGTTTCATTTTTATGATGTTACTTGGTGTTCCTCATATCTAATATCTCCAGAGTTTTCTTGCAAAGAGTGTAGGTATATGGTAATGGCATGAGGTTTATTGTATAGAAGTCACGTCAATCAATAAGTATTTAATAAGGTCCTTCGTTGGACCAGACAGTATAATCAGCATTTTAGCCTCCCATTTCTTTCTCATAAATCATTTTTTCCAACATACATTTTCCTCTTCTCCTCTTTCCTTGCTCTGAAATCTCTAGGTGACCAAATATATGTTGATTTAATTTGGAGGGTATTGCCATGTGCTTCATTGGATTTCTTTTCCTACCATCCTCTGTAAAGGATGTTAGAATATAAATTGCTATTATTTTCTTGGTGATATTTTTTCTGTAGATACGTCCCTTGAGAACTGTACTATAAAATAGACAAATGTCCCATGAAATAATATTCCTTATTGCTTTTGAAAGTTGATCAAATTAACTATTCAGACTTTATTTGGCTCTACAAGGGGAGCCTGTGAGCCATTCTTTCATTTCACTATCCCATCTTTAATAAGAAAATCAATATTGGTACTGAATTAGAGTATAAACTTATTGAGGAAAGAGACTACTTTTGCTTTTCTTGGATCACTCAGAATATGGTTGGCATCTAATATTATAGGCATTGATTATAGGTATAGTGATAGATTCAATCCAATGTCAATGTTGAAAAAGAAAAACAACTCTTTGAGGCAGCTCCATAGATATCACAGTAGACTCTGATAGCTTTGAGGCTAGGGACTGTTTTGCCCTTATATCCCCAGGATTTAACCTAGTGCTTAGAGTACAATAAGCACTTTATGAATATTTATTGATTAATAAGTTCCCCTTTTTCCAGTAGTATGTCCACTCACTGGTCGTTGAGATGAGTTCTTAATAGTAAGGGTCATCTAACTTTTCTATTTGTGTCTCCAGGGCTTAACTTAAGTGCTTCATATTTATTCATTGCTGGAAAAAGAAAGGGGGGAAAAACAAGGTCACATAAATCTATGGTAAACCTTGGTTAATTCATCTCAACATCATTTTTTGAATGCACTGGATTTGGAGTCTTGAGAAGCAGAATTCTAATACTCCTTGCTGCCTATCTACCTCAGGCAAGTCCTGTTAGCTGTCTGACCCAAGGAAGGTGTCCTCATTTGAAAGAAAATGGAAGGAAGGAAGGAAGGAAGGAAGGAAGGAAGGAAGGAAGGAAGGAAGGAAGGAAGGAAGGAAGGAAGGAAGGAAGGAAGGAAGGAAGGAAGGAAGCTAGGAAGCTACTTGAACTTTTATACCTGGGATACTGGAGGGGAGTTGGGTGCTTGAACCTGGGAAATTCAAGGGGACCTTGCTAACAAGAAATACCAGGCCCAGCTGTACTGAGAAGAGCAGCAGGGTGAGAAGGAGCCAGCCCAGTGAGTTCAGAAGCAGTGGAGCAGAAAGCCCCTAACTGTGGACGCTTACAGGAGGTTGGAGGTGTGGCTTTTGTGTCAGACTAGAGGTAAGAACTGAAGATCTGGGGCAAGAGGCACCATTTTCCATACCCCAGGGTGAGAGGTGACTACCAATAATTAAGTTATCACCACAAAAAATGCACAGGCAAATGAGAAAGAATCCAACCATAGAAACCTATTATGGGAATAGAGATAACCAGGTTCAGAAGAGGACATTGAAGTAAAAAAACCACCAAAGAGAAATGTCAAAAGGTCACCTACCCAAAAAGAATTTAAAGAATATATTGTGAGAAAAAACATTTTAAAAACCAAATGACAGAAATAGAGAAAAAAATTTAAAAAGAAAATAAGAAAAATCCAAGAAAAACAAGAAGATTATGAAAAAAGTCAACTAACTAGGAAAGGAGATCCAGAATCTTAAGGAAGAAAATGGCTCCTTGAGAATTAGAATTGGGTAAAATGAAACTAGTGGAATTATAAGAGATCAAGAAATGATTAAAAAAATATTAACAATGAAAAACAGAAAAAGTGAAATGTAAGAAAGAACAGATTTGGAGAATAGATCGAGAAGAGAAAGCATAAAAATAATTAGACTATCAGAAAGGTAACAATAAAAAAAATCTTGATGCAATAATATAAGAAATAATTTAAGAAAATTGTCCTCAAGATTAGAACAAGGAGGGGAGAGTAGAAATAGAAAAAAAATCATTGATCACCTCTTAAAAGAGATCCTATGAGGAAAATTCATAGGAATATTATAGTCAAATTTTGAAACCCCCAGCTCCAGGAAAAAAATGTATTAAAAGCATCAAGATTAAAACAGTTTAAATATGGTGGTGCTGCAATAAGAATTACACAAGACCTAGCAGCTGAGACATTAAAGGACTGCAGGTCTTGGAATATATCATATCCAAGAGCAAAAGAACTGGGGCTCCAGCCAATATCATGCCCTGGAAAGTTAATTATCATCTTGAACAACAACAAAAAAGAACATTTGACAAACTCTCAGACTTTCAAGACTGTTAAAAACAGACTAAACTTAATAAACTATTTGACAGGCACAAGCTCATAGAAATATAAGATAGATATATAACAGAGACTGATTATGAGGGATCCTTAAGAGCAGACTGTTTACTTTTTATATACGTAAAATGTATGTCTAAGATTCTTATTAATCATTGGATAGTTCATAAGTAAGATTGGGGTAAACCTGAGTATATTAATTTAAAAAGTAAAACCAAATAGGAACAACTTAAAACAGTGATTATTTTAGACAAATGAGGTGCAAGAGGAAGAATTGATATGCAGGAATTAGATGGCAGAGGAGGGCTGGCAGTTCTAGTAACCTACTTTCATTGGGAATGGGTTTAAGAGGGAACTATATATACATGAGTGTAAAAGTCTTCTAAATTCAGAAGAAATAAAATGGTAGGGACATGGGGAGAGGGTAAGGGAGGGATCTTTAGAGGGAAGGTGAGTAAATAGGTAATAGGAGTATAGAAGGGTGTTTAGATTTATGGGAATGGGATCCTTGGAAAGGGGTAGGTAAGTCACAGGAGGGAAAAGTAGTGGGCAAAAGTAAAGTAGAGGAGGCAGGGGGGATAGGTAATGAAATATGCACATACATAAAAACAAAGATCAGGAGCAGAATAGGTTTAGGAAAGTATGTGTCTATATATGTATGTTTATATGTGTATGTGTATTTTATCTATAGCTATAGAGAAACATACAAAAATTTTAATGTGGTGGGGGGGGCATGTATATATCTATAGCTATGAGAAACATATCTAAACTTTATTGTGGCTCTGGGGTGGGGGGATGGAGAGTAGGGAAAAAAGTTTAAAAGTGCATAGAAGAGAATGAAATAAAACTCACGAGGAAGCAAAGAAAAGTTGGATAATTCTCAACACAACTAACATTATTTATCATATAGGCTTTCTTGAAATGAAAATTTACTGTTACATATTTTAAACTCTCTCATGTTCTGCTACACATATAACATGCTCCCCACTCCCACCCCCACCCCCCACTTTCTAGCTTTGTATTTAAATTCCAATATTTAAGTTTATGTTGTGTTTTTGCTTCTTTTCTCTATTCTCTGTTTCTATTCTGGTGTTTGAGTCTAAAATAAAATTTTGAAAAAGAAAAAAAATAATAAATCTAATTTGAGAGTGAGATAAGCATAAAGGAGAAATCAAACATTTGTATCTACAATGTGCAAGCACCTAGCTGCCCTGAGAGTGGAACTGTCCCCTCCCTGGTACTTTATACTGTGCTTCTCTTAATGAAACCCAAGACCTATGGGCTTCTTTCTTTCTTTCTTTCTTTCTTTCTTTCTTTCTTTCTTTCTTTCTTTCTT
>JAQQSW010020842.1:0-10773 GCA_028646575.1 Pseudocheirus occidentalis | reverse complement strand
AGGGCCGGTGCTCTATTCACTGCGCCACCTAGCCGCCCCGGGGGAATCTCTTCTTATGAGGGATTCCGGCCCCCAGCCATGTTGCTGAGATACAGCCCTGGGTGAAAAGGAACCAGCTTATGACTGGTGAGTTCAGACATATTGGGGCAAGATGCAGTTGACTGTGGGTACATACAGAGGGGTGGAGTTCTTGATTTCTGTTCCAGGCCAGAGGAGAGAACTGAAGGAGGATTTGAGGCCAGAGACGCTATCTCCATGCCTCAGGACTAGAGGTGATTACAATTACAAACTCCTATAAATAATAATAATAATGATAATGATAATAATAATAATAATAATAACAGGCAAAGGAGAAAGAATCCAATCATAGAAAGTTACTATGGGAATATAGAAGACTGGGGTTTGTCTTCAGAGGTGGATATAGAAGCAAAAAAAAGAGGAATATCAGATGGTTACCTGCCCAGAAAGAATTTGTAGAAGAACTTAAAAATGACTTCAAAAATCAAATGAGAGAGACTAAGGAAACATTTTTTAAAAATTGAGAACAATCCAAAGCAAACAAAAGATTATGAAAGGAAGGTCAACCAACTAGAAAAGGAGATTCAGAATCTTAGGGAAGAAAATGACTCTTCAAAATGAGAATTGGGCAAAGTGAAGCCAGTGAAGTTATGAGACCAAGAAATAACAAAACAAAATATAAAGAATGAAAAAAATAGAAGAGAAAGTGAAACAGCTCATAGGAAAAACAAGTGATCTGGAGAACAGATCAAGAAAAGGAAACATAAGAATAATTGGACTACCTGAAAACTCTCATCAAGAAAAAAGAATCTTGGGGGTGGCTAGGTGGCACAGTGAATGGAGCACTGGCCCTGGAATCAGGAGTATCTGAGTTCAAATCCAGTGTCAGACACTTACCACCAGACTAGCCCTGTGACCTTGGGCAAGTCACTTAATCCCAATTGCCCTACCTTCACCCCCTCCATAAAAAAATCTTGAAACAATAATACAAGAAATAATGAAAGAAAATTGTCCTGAAGTGTTAGAACAAGAAGGGAAAGTAGAAATAGAAAAACATCTACCTATCACCACCAAAAAGAAGTCCTGTGAGGAAAACCTACAGGAATATCATAGCGAGATTCTAAAACCCCCAGCTCAAGGACAAAATATTACAAGCAACAAGAGAACTAACAATTCTAATGTGGTGGAGCCACAGTTACAATCACACAAGATCTAGCAGTGGCTGCACTAAAAGACTGCAGGTCTTGGAACACTATACATCATAGAGCAAAATAAATGTGGTTGTGGCTGAAAATATCACACCCTGCAAAGTTAATCATAATCGTTAATGCAAAAAGTGTGGATATTCAATAAATTGCCAGACTTTCAGGATTTTTATGCAAAAAAACCTGAAATCAATAGAATATTTGACATATAAGAGCCAAGAGAAATAGAAGGTAAACAATGTCAAAGACTAATTACAAGGGACTCAGTAAGAACAGACTATTTACTTTTTATATGAGGAAATGTAAACTGTATGTCTAAGACTGTTATTAGTAATTACATAGTTTGAAATAAAGATTGAAGTAGAGCTGAGTATAATACAATATTAAATAGTGAACCATTTAAGAAAACGTAAAAAGGGTAATTTTCTTATGCAAATGAGGTGCAAGAGGTGGAACCAACATGGAGGAATTATATGGGGGTGAAGGACTGGTAGTTCTGGAACCCTGCTCTTATTGGGAATGGGTTAAAGAGAGAACAATACATATGTATACATATGGATGTAAAAGTCTTTTGAATGGAGAAACACATAAAAGGCATAGGGGATAGAAAGTGGGGAGAAGAAAAGGGAGGGATCTTTGGTAAAGGGGTAGGTTAAGAAATAGGAGGGCAAGGTAGTAGGTAGAAGTAGAAGAGTCAGAAGGGACAGGAAATAAGAGATACACACAAACATAAAATAAAAATCAGGAGTAGAATTTATTAGAGATAAAAAAGCAGGAGCAGGAATCATGATGTCAGACAAAGTTAAAGCAAAAGTAGATTTGATTAGAAGAGTGGGGGCACTGCACTCTGTGTCAGTCGTATTAATCAATGTTGTTTATAACTAGAAAGTTCAGGGTTAGGATATTGTGGTGGTGAGAGAGACAATGAGTTGGTGGACTTAGAGAAATGTGGGTCTTGGACCTGTGAAGGAAGAGGCTGTCCACCCTCCGAGAAACAGAGGACAGCTAAGTATGGAAGAGTCTTACCTGGATGCATATGAATGTCTGTCTCTATATGACTATGATTGTAAATATATAAGGATATGTTGGTGTATGAATGCATGTATGCATATATATGCACATATGCGTGTGTGTGCACATGTATGCATACACATGATATACATGCACATTTGTATATATACATACATACACTTTATATAAGTGTAAAAGACATTTATGTATGTGTATATGTGTGTATATATACATTTGTATATATAATATTATAGATGTTTTTATTGTAGCCTTTGGGGGGAGGAAAGGGGAAAAAGAACAGAGGTAAAAGTGCAAGCAGAGAAGAAAAGAAAATTTAGATGGAAGCAAAGAAGAAATGGAGAGCTCTGAATATAATGTCTTTATTATTTTGGATTTATTTATAATGTATTTTTATATACACTTTTTTGAAATGGAAATTTATTGGTGTATATTTTGGATTGTCTCTTACACTGTGCTGTACACATGGCAATGCTTTTTGTTTTCTTTTCTTTTTGTGTATTTAAGTGTTTAAAAAATGAAAAAGAAAACCCTAACGAAAAAAAGAATCTCAGGGTACACAGACCCAGCTGTACACTGGATGTTGCTCCCTTGATTTATCATAGTCCTCCCCCTTCTCACAGAATGGATGATGGGGGGGGGACTTTGACCCTGTTATTAATATTGTTGCTGTTATATAATCTTTGCCCCCTTTCTATGAGGAAAGTGGGTGTTTGGAAAGGAAATGATACCTCTAGGGTAGAGTTCCTACCTCTCCACGAACTCTGAGCTCAGGGAAGCATTCTAACAAATCTGATATGTATCAGGACCTCCACCAAAAACGAATCAGAATTATAATGTCAAAGAGCATTGAATAACTACGGTACTGTAAATGAAAACACAACAAGACAACTAAACTCAGTGTAAATTCAATGAACTACCCTAGTGTAGGAAGACAAGGGTATGAAACACAAAACCCTCCTCTCCATAGAGGGGTAGGGACAGCTTGCTCCTAATGCTGTTCAACTTCACCACTTGACTTGGTTGATTGGTTTTGCTTAACTGGTGTTCTTTGTTACAAGGAAAGGTTCAACGGGGTCAGTGTAAAATATGTAGGAAAGTGATTATAATTTAAAAAATTAAATGAAGAGGAAAAAATGAACAATTCAACTAGAAAAAGAATTTTGAACTTAAGAGTTAGGTCTGTGCTTCAACATTTCCTCTAGGATTTATTTACTCAAAGTGGCACCTCTGTAAATATCACAGAAGTAGAGACTAGTTACAGTCTGCCTCAGTTTTTGCATCTGTAAAATGGAGATAATAATATCACCTTCCTCCCACAGTTGTTGGGAGGGTCAGATGAGACATTATATGTAAAACTCTTCTTATCTTAAAGTACTGTATACCTATTAGTTAGCAGTATTAGCACACCGATGACAAGACAAGCAAACTTGCAGGATTATAAAATGGACCAGCACAGATCTGGAAAGTACCCTAACAAAACCCCATGAAATATTAAGGAAACACAGGGCCCACAACCCTAAGGCATTTCTAAAAAGATGAACACTGTCAAAAAAGAAGGAAGCCAATTGATCCACATTCAGATCATCAAGTTACCGAAATGCTTTGGGAACAACCAGGCATCACTTCACTAAAGCAATAGTCAGGGCTGATCATCCTTGCTTCAGATTTGTTGTATGTAACACAGTGATTTGCTTTCAAATGGCGCCAATGAAATAGGGGAAATGAGAAGAGCTTCCTTTTGATGGGGGTGACAGTCCCGTGAACGGAGTCAGTGATAGGTTGACAAAAAGGAACTGAACAAATGGATGAGTCAGGATTTGTTAATAAAAATGGAAGAGTGAATGATAGTGATTCAGGGCCATGTCCCTGGCTCCTAAAATTATACAAGTTAAAGGAAAGAAATAAGTTCTTTAATGGAGCCAGGACTTAATGATCAATGCAGATTATGCAAGGAATTGTTAGAAACTGTGCATCGTATCACTGCAGGCAGTAAACATTTACCACCTCCCAAATACCTAAGAAGATATGATCGGCTGGCTAGAATTACACATCAGAAGCTCACTATATTTCATAAACAGACAGACCACAAAATCCCTGTACTACAGATACAGATCTCAAAATATCCTAGGAAACTCATCCAATAAACTGTCCTGTAACTAGACCATTATCACAGACCAAACTGTTGCCCACAATTACCCAGACATGACATTGATCCATAAAAACTTGAGAACAATGTTTTTTTTAATAGATAACATTATAGCAAATACACATTATCTCTATGTTGAATGGAATGCAGAATCTAGAGATCTATCCTAAGTTTAAAAAAAAGAATCATTGGAAACAGGATGCTGTAGGTGTCCTCACCATTGTCCTATCAAGGATATTTTCAGGGAGCTAAGTGGTTCAGTGGATAGAGGGCTGAATCCAGAGTCAAATCTGACCTCAGAGGCTGCTCAGCTGTGTGACCTTGGGCAAGTCACTTAGGGCTTAGTTTTCTCAATTATAAATCGAGGATAATAAAAACACCTACCTCCCAGGACTGTTGTGAGGATCAACTACTGCACAGTATAGAAATGCTATTATGATTGTTGTTGTTACATTTACAGATTGAGTTTCTATCCCACTACTAATAATAATGGCAGCCAGGTGGTGCTGTGGATAAAAGGCTGGAGTTGCAGTCTGGAAGGCTTTAGCTGCTAATCCTGCCTCAAACACTTAACTAGCTAATTATGTGACTCGAAGCTTGTCATTGAGTCTCTCTCAGGCTCACTTTCCTCATCTGTGAAATGGGCACAATATTTGCACCTAACTCATAGGCTTGTGGTGAGGACCAAAGAAGATATGTGTAAAGTGCTTCATAAAACCTCAAAGTGCTACATAGGTTCTATTTTCATTATCAACAATGCTAATAACGTTAATTATGGAAATCAGTTGTCACCTCTCTGTTCAGCAGTTCATAGAACACTAAATATAAAAGAATGGTGGCAGGAGAATGACTTGCCCTAGGACTGTGTCTATCTGAACCCTATTAAAAAGATAAGAATAAAATAATAATAAATTTTAGTAATATAGCAAAATTTCAAATTCTTTACATCTTGTGAGGTAGGTATTGAAAATATGTGTTCAGTTATGTCTGACTCTCCATGACCCCATTTGGGGTTTTCTTGGCAAAGATACTGGGAGTGGTTTGGCATTTCCTTCTCCAGCTCATTTTCCGGATGAGGAAACAAAGTTAGAATTAAGTGACTTATCCAGGACCACACAGCTAGTAATTGTCTGAGGCCAGATTTGAACTCAGGAAAATGATTCTTTCTGTCCCCAGGCAGGGCATTCTATCCACTGAGCCACCTAGTGCCCATTGAAAATATTATTCTCATTTTATGGAGACCGGGAAAGGTTAGGTAACATGCCTAATGTTTCACAGCTGATGTGGGAACTTGGATTCAAGCCCACATCTTAACCCTATATCCATCCTATTTTCTACTACACCATATAAAAGAGGTGACAGAAAAAACCAAAACAACCCTATAATTTTTGTGGGGAGGGTGGTAGGTTGGGAGAAGAGCATGGAAGGGTATTACCTGATTTTGTGTGACCCAGGAGATGCACCAAAGTAAAGAACTGTGTGGCATTTTGGAAATCCTCTTTATACCAAGAGTAATGAAGTAACGACAGTTTTGTTCCAGGCAATTAGCAGGCTTGTCTGGTCTTCCACCAGAGTTGACTTGATCCACATGACTGGAAGCTCAGGGTCACTGCTGTCAATTTGCAATGTCAGTCTTATAGGCATCTTGTTCACATGAGTTAACACTGTGAGGACACCCCAGGGACATTAGCTCTTTACCCATGCTGCATTCACTGGGCACAGGCTTTGCTCTGGGGAGCAGTAGTACATGCCTGGCAGTCCAAAGGGCAGACAGCAACTCCTCTGAGATCAGTGGTCACACCCCAGTTGTGCTACTGTGCTGTATTGACCCTCACACCTGGAATGGGCATTGAGCAATGAAAAGTCCCAGGATTCTTTGCTCTGACTTTTACTTCACCTATTCCACAGTGTCTAGTTTGAACCTTGATTGTTTTCTCCTGCCTGTATAGTTGGGCTTCACTAGTAGCTATGCCCTCTTACCCAGCCTAACTCTCTTAAAAAAAAAAACTTTAAAAAATTTACTTCCAGTTCTTGGTGTATTTCTCTTGTGGCTCCCTCCCTTAGAGCCATCTGTTATAGCAACAAATGCAAAAGGAGGAAAAAAATCAATAGTTCAGCAAAACTAACCAACATATAGAAATAGCTTGACATTATGTATGGTGTTCCAGACCCATGGTCCCCACCTCGGCAAAGACACTCAGATTTTTTCTTTGGTGGCAGGCTTGGTCATTATGCCTTCACAGCATTCAGTTTGAGCAACCTGGTTTTCTTAACACAAAATTGGGTAAGTCCTTAGGATGTGGTGTATGACACCAGTGCTTTGAGATTCTATACCCACATGCCAACAATTCAAACCATCAATCATTTCTCAAGTGCCTGTTGTAATATGGACCATGATCACCCATGGAAGCCCTGCTCTGATGCCTCAGTACGGTATGATGGTATCTCTGGGTTCTCTAAGGCATAAATTTAGATGTGGTATAATGTATGGCAAATCCAATCAATCTGGAAAGATTTGAAGGATTGATCCAATAATGAACCACATTTATCAGGATCAGAAAGCTTCATGACCTATCTGCAAGATAATGAGTGATTCAGGGGGTACAGCAACTCATGAAGGCAACTAGATGGCCTAGTAGATAGAATGTTGGACACTGGAATCAGAATGAGCTGAGTTCAAAGGTTACTTTAGACACTAGTCATATCATCTCTGTTTGTGTTCCTGACTGTGAAAATGAGGACAATAATAGTACCTGACCCACAGATAGGGTTGTTGTGAAGGTTAGGTCATATAATATTGGTGAAGCATTTAGCAATGCTCTAGGCACATAGTAAACAATAAATGTTATTATTATTGTTTTACCACTGAGTGGATTAAAATCCACCTTGGCAGAGAATACCTTCCCCAATGGAAAACAAAACAAAACAAAACAAAACAAAACACTGTTCTGAAAAACAAAGAAGTATAATCGTAACAGAAATGCATATTTATATATCACTTAAAATTTACAGAGTGATTCTTTTTCACTTGTGAGCTAGGCCCTCAGAACATCATCATAACATTCTACAGATGAGGAAACTGGGGCTCTGAGAAATGAAGGGACTTACTCTCGAATCCAGCGCTAAAGGGCATGCCATCCATCCTTGGGCAGCTCCTGAGGGTAGAAGAATTGGGGTTGAAAGCTGAATCTGACTCCTGGGGTGGTGTTTTCTCTACTGAGTCACTATACTGCTTGTCTAGACAATTACTATCCTAACATTCCAATATGCAATTATCTGTATAACTGTGTTATTAACCTCTATCTGCCATGCTATTTTATCATCTTAGTAAAATGCACCATTGGCTATTGGGTTGCACATGGCAGCTCACCCTGTATAACAGTCCTCCTCACATTTCTCTGTTATTTTCACTTCCCATCATATAATAGATAATAATGATCATAATGGTACCTAACATTTATGTAGTGTTTACTACCTGCCAGGTGCTATGCTAAGTGTTTCACAATTCTTATTTCATTTGACCCTCACAACAACCCTGGTAGGTAGGTGCTATTTCCCCCATTTTACTGTTGAAGAAACTGAGACAGATACAGGTCAAGGGACTTGCCCAGGGTCACACATCTAGTAGTAGCTGATACTGGCTTTGAACTCAGGTCTTCCTAATTCTAGGTCTGGCTTTCTATCCATTGAACCACCACGGACTGGTAGGAGTGAGGGGGGATGCAAATAAAGAAGGGGGTCAGACAGGCTTTCCATAATGATAGTTGGTGTTGTATTCCCTACAATTTGGGAGATATCAGTTTAAACAATTTCTACTCATTTCTTTTCTTTCTTTGGACTGGATGAACTCTCTGATGCTTGCACTGTGATAATGCTTTGAATGTGATATATAGGATTGAAAATTTATGGCTAGGAGAGACATTTAAGGTCACATAACCCAACTCCTTCATTTCATAGATGAAGAATCTGAGGTCCAATGAGTTCCAGTGGTTTCCAAGGTCATAGACAGGGCGGCTAGGTGGCGCAGCGAATAGAGCACCGGCCCTGGAGTCAGGAGGACCTGGGTTCAAATCCGGTCTCAGACACTTAACACAAAAAAACTAGCCGTGTGACCTTGGGCAAGTCACTTAACCCCAACTGCCCTCCAAAAAGAAAAAAAGAAAAAAAATGATTCTCTCCAAGGTCATAGACGTACTGAATGTCAGGGATGGGATTTGAACCCAGATTCTATAATCCTAAACCTCATACTCTTTTCTAATGTTCCTATGACTTGGAGCAGTTCCTATTTAGTTTGTTGAAGCTACCTGATCACAGCCTACAGTCCTTTATTCACCATGCTAATTTTTTTGTCTTTCCCACATTACTATGTTCTTCTTTGACCTATCCTCTTCAGTGTTGGATCATGCACTCAGCACACAGTGTCCTGAGTTGAATTCTAAAATTCCACATTGTTTTGGGAGATGTATCCTTTGGGAGGAATGGGTAGATGAGCCTCCACTCACCTTGGACATGAAAAACATAATTAAAAATTCACTTTTGTACATGTGCACCTGAACATTTTTATTTGGTTTAGTTCTTATATTATTTGTACCATGGTGAATATAATCAGAGCTAGGTCAAGCTTGTATTGAATCTTTTTTCAACTTGAAATTTGGTTAATGCTTCATCATTTCCTTTTATTTGCTGCTGCTGTATCCAGGAACAGAATTGAGGCAATAGAATGAGATGGGTTCCCATTTGGGATTGTATTTCTCTCTTGTCTAAAAGGAAGTACTAGAAATTTTACAAGGGAATCTACTTCTTTGAGATTTCTGAGTTCACACAGATAGTGGCTCTGCCACAAGGAACAATAAAAAGGATGAATAGTCCCTTGACGAGTTCAGTTCTGGGAATACTGACCTACCACAGAAGCATCCCATTTTCTGAAACAGAACCTCAAGGAGGGGAGCAGTCCCTTCCTGCTAGACTGGCTCTGCTCACCTGTACTTATCAGCCCCTCTGTGCTAAGCTGTCTGCTGCATCCATGTGCCTTTATTATTACTGATGCTAATCGCCCTCTGCTGAACACAGGTCAGGACCAGGAGATAATGCCAGTTCCCCATCTGCAAGGCGTCACCCTTTGTGAGGAATTAATGAGTGTTCACAAAAAGGAAGCAGAGAGAAGAAAAGGAGAATTCGGGTTTGCATACAGAGAGAAAGATGGTGAATAGGAAATAGAAGAGAATTGCTTATAAAAAAGGAATTTTAAAAATTCATTCAAACATTATAAGTGAAATATTTTCTATTCCAGCTTGCTCTAAGTGAAGAGAATGCCAGCTAGTGAATGAGGAGCTTTTGAGTAGGGGGATGGAGCTAAGGGGTGGGATTATACTTTCCTTTTTTCTTTGACTTTCTGTACAAGGACAATAGCTCTTCTATTTGGTGGGCTGGTGTGTGTGTGTGCGTGTGTGTGTGTGCGTGTGTGTGTGTGCATGTGTGTGTATTGTGTGTATGTATGTAGGGGGAAAAAAAACCTTTCCCTTATTGATATAATTTGTGATACTATTGATGAGGGAGGTTCCCTCTAAATGACACATTTTAGGTGGCTCTTGATGGGTGTTTTCTATGACAGATGTTGCCAATCATTTCCTGATGAAGTGTTAATTCTGATTTCTCTGAAATCCTCCAATTCCTGATGAGGTAAGGCAGGGGAGCTGAGATATTGTTCATTAAATGGAAGGAAATATAAGTTGCTACCAATCATTTGTGGGAGAGCTGTGGACTTCGTTCCCTCCCTTTTGGAATTGTCCCTGAGCCATGGCATAGGAGGAATTGTATTGACAAATGTATCATGCATCAAAGGGATTAGGACCTGACCTTCACAACTTGGTGACTAACCAGTAGGATAGAGCTGACTGGTTGGGAATTCTGCTTTGTGAAGATCATGATATTTCTAAAGGGAACTGACTTGTCAGTGGATTTTGCATTACCCTAGGCATCCAAATGAGGAACACAAACATTCAGTTGATCATCTGGATATTTTGTCTGCATAAGTAGGGGCTCAAAGCCAATCTGAGTAAGTCTTTTATCACTGGTGGAGACTGATCACCCAATGTTCCACGCGTGAGGAGCAGAGTTGGCCAGCAGTTGGGAGAAGAGACAATTTGGTCTTCTTGCTTTGAGCTTTGAGAGAGAACACATGGGTTCCAGATTCTCTTTAAGAAGAGGTGCCTGAAAGGAGAGAAAGCCTCTGGGAAGAAGCTGAGATGATTGATTGAGGTACTGGCTCTTCTACATGTTGGGTTCATTCCAGAGTTTTTCTCTCCCTTCAGGCACCTCTTCTTAAATAAGAGAATATAGAACTAATTTCTTCTCCTTTCAGGGATCTCTCCT
>JAQQSW010020841.1:0-10773 GCA_028646575.1 Pseudocheirus occidentalis | reverse complement strand
TTGCTGACCCTGCAGGCAATGATGAAGTCATTCTGCCGGTTCCAGCCTTCAGTGTGATCAGTGGTGGCTCCCATGCTGGTAACAAGCTGGCAATGCCGGAGTTCATGATCCTTCCTGTTGGAGCAGCAAACTTTAAGGAGACCATGAGCACTGGAGCTGAGGTCTACCACAACCTGAAGAACATGACTAAGCAGAAATATAGACAGGATGCCACCAATGTGGGAAGGAGGGTAGCTTTGTTCCTAACATCCTGGAAAATAAAGAAGCTTGACCTGTTAAAGAATGCTGTTAGTAAGGCTGGCTATACTCATAAGGTTGTAATTGGCATGGATGTTGCTGCCTCATAATTCTTCCAATCTGGGAAATATGACTTGAACTTCAAGTCTCCTGATGATTCTATCAGATACATCTCCCCTTCTGAGCTTGGGGACCTCTACAAGAGCTTTATCAAGGACTATCCAGTGGTATCTATTGAAGATCCCTTCAACCAGGATGATTGGGAAGCTTAGAAGAATTTCACTGCTACTGCAGATACCCAGGTGGTAGGGGATGACCTCACAGTGACCAATCCCAAGTGCATTGAAAAGGCTGTGAACAAGAAAGACTGCAATTGCCTCCTACTCAAAGTGAACCAGATTGGCTCTGTGACTGAATCTCTCCAGGTGTACAAGCTGGCCCAGTCCAATGGGTAATGGTTTCCCATCATTCTGGGGAGACCGAAGATACCTTCATTGCAGATCTGGTGGTGGGTCTCTGCACTGGGCACATCAAGACTGGTGCCCCCTGCAGATTTGAGCATCTGGCCAAGTATAATCAGCTTCTCAGAACTGAGGAAAAGCTGGGCAGCAAGGTTAAATTTGCTGGAAGCAACTTCAGAAACCCTTGGACCAAGTAAGCTCTATGGCCAGGAAGCCTAAGAGCTTGCCATTGCCAGTCACCTCTGTAGAAGGTGGCTCCTGTCCTAAGAATAGGCAGCACCAAGTACTAGACCAGTTTTGTTTTGGGGTCAAGGGCCTCTGCTGCTTAACTTCCCTCTCCCCTCCACCTTTCTGTGATGTTCTCACTGCTTCGTTAGAACCATCTTACACCAGAGATTTCCTGATCATCTGGCTCTCTCTTGGCAGACCCTTGTCATCCTGTGACTGGGATGGAATGACCTGTTCTCACTCCCAACCCTAGTGTATGAAGCCATATACTTGTGATGAAGCCCCGATGAGCCCACAGGCCAGATCCTTAGTGGCTTCTGTGTGCAGAATAAAAGTATTCAGTAACCCCCCCACCAAAATAAAGAAATGCCTGTATACCTGTAGACCTGGGAACACAGCCCCTGTTTCACGGGAAAAAGGGAACATGTGGTCAATGGACAGGGAAGGTCTTATATTCCATTAACCGTGTACTAGGTGGAGTTGAAATCTTGCTGTCTTCTGACCTTCCATGCATCAGTCCTAGTTTTGCTATCTGGAGCAGCAGAGGCATTCTTTCATTCTTTGTTCCTTTGGTGCCTAGCACATAGTAGGATTAATACATTCCATGTGATATCTTCTTAAATACTTGAAAGCCCACTTTCATGTCCCTCTTTGGCTTTGCCTCCTTTGTTGTTGTTTTACTTTGTGTCTAACTCTTCATAACCCCTTTTGGAGGTTTTCTTGGTAAAGATATTGAAGTGGTTTGTCATTTCCTTCTCAAACTCATTTTACAAAAGAGCAAATGGAGGCAAATAGGGTTAACAGACTTGCCCATGATCTCACAGCAGTAAGTATCTGAGGTCTGATTTGAACTCAGGTCTTCCTGACTACAGGCCCAGCCCTCTATCCACTCCACCTAGCTGCCCCTTGTATACTTTGCTGAATTTTTATCCAGGTCATGCCTGCTAAGCATAAGTGTCCCTCAAGGCATTATCCTGGACCCTCTTCTCTTCTTTATCTGTGCTATTTCATGTGCTCCCATGGTATAAACTGACATCTCTTTGCAGATTACTATTAGATCTACTTGTCCATCCCTGACTTCTCTCTGGATTTACATTCTCTTATCTCCACCTGCCTATTGGTCATCTCAAACTGGGTGTCCCATAGAAATCTTAAACTCAGCATGTCCAAAACTGAACTCATTATCTTTCTCTCCCAGAACGGTTAGACCAATTCATAGCTCTACCAACAGGCCCTGCCCAAATGAACCTATATTTCTAATAACCCCTCCAATACTGACTTTTTCTGTTGCTGTTGGTTTGGTCATCTTAGTTTGCTGGATTGTGAGGTGAAGCCTTAGAATTGTTTAAATTTTCTTTTCTATTAGTAATGAATTAGAAGGTATAGTTGTCAATCAGTTGGATTTTTTCATCATCTTATTTTAACTGTGTGTTTTAACTCACCTCACATCCCAGCAAATTAGTAAAGATGATAAAAAGCAGAAATGATCAATACTGCAAGGGCTTTATTTTCAGCATGCTCCTCACCAGCAAGTTAAGTTTCATTGTCTTTACATTCCATAGACACTGATAAAACATTTAACCTTTCTATCTCTTATTATAGAATCAGTCCCACCTTCTTCTCTGATCATAAATTTTCTCAGTGATATTGCTGTATAATTCTCCTGATTCTTTTTCAGTAGACTAGTTTATTCAAGTCTCTTTAAATAACAAATGATAAATTATGAATAGATTTCACATATCAAAGTATTAATCATTCAGTGCTTTAGTGGAATAAGTAGTTTTTTCTTTATATATAAGCAAACAGAAAGGAAGTTCTAGGGGTTAGATAGATGAACATATAGGTGCTGGAGTGTATTGTTTTTTATTTTTAAATTTTTTATTAGTTTATTTTTTTGTTTTCAACATTTACTTCCATAAGTTTTACTTTTTTTCCCCCTCTCACTCCCTCCTACAACAAGATGGTTTGCAATCTGATATAGGTTCTACATATACATTCCTATTAAAAATATTTTCATATTAATCATGTTGTATAGAAGAATTATAATGAATGGGAGAAACTATGAGAAAAGAGAAAACAAAACAAAACAAAATAGTCTGGTTTACTCTGCATTCAGACTCCGTAGTTCTTTCTCTGTATGTGAATAGCATTTTCCATCATGAGTCCTTTGGAATTGTTTTAGGTCCTTGCATTACTGAGAAGGGCTAAGTCTTTCACAATCAGTCATTGCAGACTGTGGCTGTTACTGTGTACAATGTTCTCCTGGTTCTGCTCACTTCACTCAACATTACTTCATATAAATCATTCCAGGTTTTTCCGAAGTCCACATATTCATCATTTCTTTTAGCACAATAGCATTCTATTACATTCATATACCACAACTTGTTTAGTAATTCCCCAATTGATGGGCATCCCCTCAGTTTCTACTTCTTGGCTACCACAAAGAGAGCTGCTACAAATATTTTTGTATATATATATAATATGGATCCTTTCCCCATTTTTATGATCTCTTTGTGATACAGCCCTGAAGGGGAAAGGAAAGCCCCTCTGTAAGGAATAAGATTATACAAACCAAAGCCCTAACTCAACAGAACCTTTCTATTACCCTGAGTTGTTTTGGAACAGAAAATCCTGGAAACATGAGTGCTGTGCTTCTCCTGGGACCCTGGCCAGGACCTTGAGAAAAGATATGGTTAACTGCCCAACTCCTGGAACTAGCCATTCCAAGGAAACATTGTTCTTGCGGGGGTGGGAGGGGACCTTGGAGGGATTGGCCTACCTCCCTGGCCTCACACAAGATATCATGCTTGCTAAAAAAACACGTGGCAGTATGCCTTCTTTGTTCCCAGCACTACTTAAACTGTAAGATTCAGACTCCAAATTGGAATCTCACCCATGGAGGAGATGTCTTGCCTGGGACCCTCCTGAGTGGAACCCTGACGTCTGTACTTGTGATTCCCCAGCTTGTGTGGTCAGGTGTTGGTGCTTCCCTGCATCGGTGATGATTGTAAATATGTCTAGATACGTTCTACTAAGCAGTTGGAGCCCTGCCTGTCCTGAGTGGGACCCTGACAGGTGGTCAGGTGTTGGTGCTTTCCCACATTGGTGATGATCGTGGATATGTATGTATATATATATGTATATATAAATTATAGTTGTTCTTATTTCACTATTCCTAAGCCTTTACTCCATTATCTCTGGCTTCTTTCCCACTTGCCTATATTCTAAATAAACTATATTGGATCTTTTGAAGTGCCGAGTGCTCCATTCATGCAAATCCTGAACCTCCTTAATCAGACAAGCCCTAGAAGTGGTGTGGCTGGGTCAAAGGGTATGAACATTTTTTTAGCCCTTTGGGCATAGTTCCAAATTGTTCTCCAGAATGGTTGGATCAGCTCAGAGCTCCACCAACAATCAATTAGTGTTCCAACTTTCCCACATCTTCTCCAATATTTATCATTTTCCCGTTTTTCATGTTAACCAATCTGATAGGTGTGGTGTAGTATCTCAGAGCTGTTTTGATTTGCATCTCTCCAATTCACAGTGACTTAGAGCATTTTTTCATACGACTATTGATAATCATTAAACACCATATTTTTGACCAAAGTCTGAATTAATCAAACAGACTGCTTTGCTTTGCTTTGAAAATGCTGTTTTCTGTGTCAGCAACTCCAGAGACCAGGTAAGGCTGAAAGTAGGATTTCTCTTTATCTTGGGACATACTCCTTACAGGAGGAAAACAGAGACATGCTAAGATCATAAATTCCTAATGGACCCAACAGCTTCTTTGTTTTCTGAGTAAATTCAGAGAATATCTCTTCCTATATAAATAACCCCAGACAGGGCTAACTTATTCTTTCTTCTGCCAAGGGTGAGACTCTGAACCTAAGATAACCTTGAATAATGGAACCTTTTCTTATCTAAATATTTTGTGGAGCATGCATGTATTACATTATTGTGACATGATAATGATAAAGAAAATTACTTTTTTATAATCATAAATTTGATCCTGAATTGGGCTGGCTCTAAAATGTATTTGAGCTTTCTCATTCTTTTGTTCCCCAGTTAGAACCTAGCTTCTAACTCCTTGTACAAATTTGCTAGTCTTAAGGGAATGTATGCTGTAACTGTATGTCACTTAGCCTGTTGTCTCCTTTAACCAAACTTTGTAAAGGTTGACACTAAAGATAGCTTTAATTTCTTTCCTCTGAAAACTGCTTGTTCATATCCTTTAACCATTTACCAATCGGGTAATGATTTGTATTCTTGTAAATTTAACTCAGTTCTCTATTTTAGAAATGAGGCCTTTATCATGGACGCTAGTTGGAAAAATTCTTACCCAGTTTTCTGCTTCTCTCCTAATTTTGGTTGCATTGGCTTTGTTTGTACAAGGAGCCCATTGTTTTGTAAACAAACAATGATGATGAATGTTACCTTAATTTAATAGAGAGAAAAATATTTAAACCATTGGGCTAGTCCCCCCACCCCAACCTCCATCAGGAGATAGGCCAGTCTGCCCCTGAAAATCAATAATGTTGTTCCTAGGACTGGATTGTCCCAGGAGGCTAAAACTCATGCTGTACCAACCTGCGCCATCTTCCCGAAAACCTTTTTGTAGTATTAGTCCCCTAAAGACACAAAAGATCTACCTAATTGGGGTGAAGGCCCTTCAGACTTGGTGGATATCCCAAGACCATCATACCCTGCCCTGATGACCAGATATGTTTCCATATAGAGACAAAGAAGGGCTGTTTCTACCCAAGTAAAATACTGGAGTATCCTTATTGAAATGAATATCCTTTCTGTATTATGGCTAAGTAAACATCTTTTTGTTAACTGTCAAATGAGTAACTCATTTCATCCCTAAATTAAATCTAACTGAATAGAAGGCTGACCTGAGTTAGGCTCACTCCTAATAACCATTTATATTAATAAAAACATTAATTTTTAAAGAAATAATGGAAAATGACAATATTATAATGTCATGATTTTAGGCTATTACATAGAAAGGCAGCACAGGAAGGATGGGAAGATATTGAAAATAAAATCTTTTGAAGATTGTGGTATTCCAAGATTTGTAACCATATAGAACCACTGAAGAACATTTGTGTTTAAAAGACTGATCTTTAAAAATTAATTAATTAATTAAGACACAAATCTTTGTACTGCAGCTTGTTCTCATTAAGAGCACTGCACAGTTTTAAAAATGCAATCCTGCTCACTTTCTTCTTTCTCTTCACTTCTGGACCCAGTGTCCGCCTTAGGTATATGTACGAATATTTCAGCTCAGTGAATTGAACCAATTGCATTTCTTTGTTTATGCAATAAGCATTTTTCACCTATTTCATTTTTCCTATATGAAAAGTCAATTTCTTTTGAGTAATCATGAATTTCAATAAGGAGGATCACTGAATAACTTTCAGGAGTTTCATGAATTCATGACAATCACATCTACAAAAAGAAGCATCTGGAGGATCTCACCTTCTAAAGGTTAAATATTGTACAGAGAATATACTTCCTGTCAGTGGTGAACGCTTCCATTGTGCATAAATCTCCCTGCTTCTCTGAATACGCAGGAAGTTATTAGAAACATAGCTCTGGAATTTTTTATGATCTTAACATACTCTTTCTTATTCAAAAAGTCAGTCAATAGTCAATAAACACTTATTAAATACTTAAGTGAAAGGCACCATGCAAAATGATGAGTATACAAAGAAAGGCAAGAACAGTCATTTTTAAAGTTTCCTTTTACTCTGTAAAATGGGGTATGACTACATCACAAAATTGCTAATTTATAAAACTTTAATCAGTAGATAAATGTGAGTTACAATTATTATTGAGGGTTGTAAAGCCAAGCACAAGCAGCTTTCTGGAGGACTGCTGCTGTGAACAGCTTTCAAGGTTCTGATTACACAATATAATAAACTCTCTATTCAGTAACAAACTAAGACAAAACAATCAAAGAAAATTAAGGTACAGCATTCACAATGTTACAACTTATCACATAGTTTTAAATAAAGTAAATTCAGTTAGTCAATCACAAAGTCCTTATTTCAGTTACAAAGTACAAAAGTCAAAGTCCTCCACCCATGGAGTTAAATTACAATGTTACTCAATACCCTCTTAAGGGGTAGTGGAAAGTACAAAGGCCATCCACCCCTAGGCCACAAGTAAGCTATAATTTCATCAGTCAGCATTAAATACCCAAGAAGAGGTCTTTTCATCTTGACTCGAGGCAAGCTCTGAGCTTCCATGGTTCCTCTTCCATGATCCAGCTCCTGCCCAAATCAAATCAACTGCCTCCTGAGTTCAAAGGCAGACGGCTCCCAGTTCCTTGTCCAGCTCTCCGTGCAGTTCCTGCTCCACATTGAAGCTCACAGTGTCTGGTCCACCTCAAATCCTTCACAGTTTCTGTTCCTGGGAAGCCACAATACCTACACCCATCAAGCTTAGCAGAATTGCAACAATATTCACACACATGGCCAGCACTACCAACTCAATTCACTTTCTGCCTGTGAAATCAACATAGACCCAAAACAGACAGACAAAATACCAACAACACAGTCATGCTTCTTCTAGCAGCTCCGGCTGGCCCTTAGAAGTCTTTGGCAGCTCTCAGCAGGAGTTTGGCTGGCTCTCAGAAGAAGGGCTGCCACCATAAGCTCTGTTCTCAAAATCAAAATCACTTTCTCCTGTTCGCAAAAAACAAAATCACTTTCTTCAGCCACAGGCAGCTTGCTCCAAGAACTTCTGTCTCAGTTCTCATTTCTCTTCTCAGTTCTCAATTCTCAGTTCAGTCTTTACTCCAGCAGTAGCAGCCCAACCTGCAGATGCCCACTGAGAGAAATTCTCTCTCTCTCTCTCTCTCTGTCTCTCTCTCTCTCTCCCTCTCTCTCTCTCTCTCTCTCTCTCTCTCCAGCAGTAGCTTCTCTGCCTCCATGATGCAAGCCCCAAGAAGTTCTGACTCTCCCAACTGGGGCTTTTCCTTATATGTGGTATTAGCTCCTCCCTGTTCAGCCCCTTCCTGTTACATTAGCAACAGGGGTTCATACTTTCTTTTTCTTAACAGAGGTTTGACATAATTAATTTGAAACTAGTTCCTAAGAACTGTTAGCTTGCCAATACAAAAGGATCTTCAAATTTCATTACTATTATAAGAGTTTTGTTTGTTTTTGGTCCATACCTAATTTCTTCTATCTATCTATGCTTCTTCAGTCTTCTTATACTTAGGAAGTTGATTCTTTGTACCCAAGTGCAAGACTTTAAATTTATCTCTATTAAATTTCATATTATTAAATTCAATCCAATGCCTTTAGCCTGTCAAGCTCCTTTTGAATCCTGATTCTGTCATCCACTATATTAACTATCACTCCCAGATTTATTTCATCTGCAAATTTGATGAACATATTGCCTATGCCTTTATATACTTAATTGGTAAAAATGTTAAATTGATGGGGCAGCTAGGTGGCACAGTGAATAGAGCACTGACCCTGGAGTCAGGAGGACCTGAATTCAAATCTGGCCTCAGATACTTAACACTTGCTAGCCATGTGACCTTGGGCAAGTTACTTAACCCCAATTGCCCTGCCTTCCCCTTCCAAAAAGCAAAAAACAAAAAGTTAAACAGAAAAGGCCCAGCACAGACCCCTTAGGGTAAGCAACTGGAGACCCATCATGTTGACCTTGAACCATTAACAACAACTCCAAGTCTGGCCATCTGACCAGTTTTTTATGTATCTGATTGTATTATTGTTTAATCCATATCTCTCCATCTTTTCTATAAGAGTAGCATGAGATACTTGATCTAAATCTTTCCTAAAATCTAGGTAAACTATATTGACACCATTTCCATCATCTACTAATTAGATTCATATAGAGATGATTGTGTAGAAGTATGGTGTTTGTAAGTCTGGGATTGTTTATAAATCACTTGTTGATTAGTTGTACTAATGGAGGTAAGAAGTGACACTTTAATCAAATAATAAATGATTTCCTTCAAAGTCTATGTCATCAGAGAAGTTAACATTGTCTTTTGGTGTTCAGGGAAATTGGTCTCATAGAATCACTTGTGTTTTTTCCACCCTTCCTTTTCCATTCTTATCTATGCCTCTGTAACAAATTTGCTCACAATGCAGTAAAAATAAACTTGTCTTTATCTGGAAATACAACTCATTATGAAAATATGGAGAGTAAATAAAACAGGCTTAAAAAGATCATGAACCTCAGAGAATTACGATGGCAGGGTAATGTGGAGGAAGTAAGGGACTGATAAATTCCCCAGGTCCCAGACACCTTCAGGAAAACAGCAAATTCTGTCCAGGAGGATCAATCAGCAATCATTCATTTAGTACCTGTTATGTGTCATGCAATGTTCTACCGATACAAATGCTTAAATATTTGTTTTAAAAGGGTCTTTCCATTATAGCTTTCACTCTACTACATTCTTAATGCTGGCAATAGAAGCCTACTTGCAAGTAATTCTTTTCACTTGTGAAAGTGGAAAGCTCACAAAAGTAATCAATCCTATTGCCTGTCCAGGTATCATCTCCTTTCCTTGCTATTAGCACCCATCATGCATGCACATCTGTAGATCTGTAGGCCTGGACCCTCTTTACAGGGAGAGCCCTTTGGAGCTCTGAAGTTCCCAGGGCTTACATCTTTTCTTATAATTGGGAAAAGGGATAGATCTCAGTCTCCCTGCTACCAATATGGGATTATAATTTAATTTGAGATGCATTGTTTACAAATTCCCGAAATTCTGGGAGCAGGTCCTATCCCTCTGCAGTCCTAGCCTTTAGCATAGTATTTTGCATATAATAGGCACTTAATACATGTTAGAGTAATAGAATTTTACATATATATACAAATAGTGTGTGCTCCTAACATAGATAATGCTTACTATGTGTCAGGTACTCTGCTCAGCACTTTACAAATATCATCTCCTGTGATCCTCACAACAAACCTGGGAGATGGGTACTATTATTACCCTATTTTAACAGATGAGAAAACTGAGGCAGAGATAAAGTGACTTGCCCAAGGTCACATATCTAGCACATGTCTGAGGCTAGATTTGTACTTAAGTCTACCTGATTCCATTTAGTTTAACTTGCTATTTGTCAAAATGTGCAAACGAATGTCAGAAAAGTAATCTGCCCCAAATGGTACAGTTAATGGCAAAACTAGCAGCAGCTTGCAGGTTGCTTCCTTCTTGTCCAGTTCATTTAATCCTTAGACTGTGATATTGAGAGGAAGGATTGGTTCTGCCTCTTTTTTTTTTTTCCATATCCTCCAGACTTAGCACAGTGTCTAAAACACAGCAGTTACTTAAGGCTTGTCGACCTACTAGGGGTTTCAGGATGCAAAGACAAAACTGACATGAGGAAGAAATGCATTCATGGAGATGGTAGATGACAACGGTCTCTGTCCCTGTCATGTAAGGTGAGGTGAAAGACCTGGGGGTGTTTATCCTGGAGAAGAGCATACTCAGAGGTGACATTAAGTCACCATAAAGGGTGATAATTATGTTCAAGTATTTGAAGGGCTGACATTCATGTGTAAGAGTTGGACTTTTTCTGTTTGGTCCCAGAAGACTGTGTAGAACCAGAAGCTGTGTTTTAGAAGTTACAAGAGGCATGTGTAAGGTTTGATATCAGAAAAACCTCTCCAGCTTTGAACAGTTCAAAATTGGAATAGACTGCCTCAGAAAGAATAATGACAAGGCTATCCATGAGGAGAATGAGTTTGCTGTCTAATGAAGAAAACAGTACTGTCCCTGAAAAAGACAAGTTTAAAACATGTTTAAGCAAGTGCAAACCAATACAAGTAGTTTGGAAATACAAAATATTGG
>JAQQSW010020840.1:0-10773 GCA_028646575.1 Pseudocheirus occidentalis | reverse complement strand
GAGTAGGGGGGTTGGGGATGAGGGGAGGGGTGATGGAGGGAAGTATGGGGTGGGGGGGAGGGTTGCGGGAAGCACACACCTCAGTAAAGTGACAGGGACAGGGTAGAGAACAAAACAAGTGGGGGGGTGCACAGGATAGGAAGGAGGGACATACAATCAGCCTCTCACAATATGCCCACCATGATGATGTCCTGCATAATTACACATGTACAGCCTGTATTGAATTGATGCTCCCTCCAGTGGGAGTGGATGACAAGGGAGGAATTGCAAGAATCTAGAAATTAAAGCTATGCAATCAAATGCAACCGGGAAATAAGACATACAGGGACGGGGGAAGGGAGACTCTCCCTGCCCTACTAGAAAGTTAGAGGGGCGTTAGAGGAGGACATATAAGGGAACAGATTGTGGGAGGGGCTTTATGGTGGGACCACTGTTTTGGACTTGGGGGTCGGGGAAAGAAGGGGAGAAAATTTGTAACTCAAAACTGGAAATGAATGATGTAATCAAGAAAATAAATTAAAATTAAAAAAGTGATATGAACTGGGGATTTTTTATTCCATAAAAATTTATCTTTTGTCTTCTGCTATGTATGTGGAGTGCTCTTTTTGGTGTTTAAGTTAAGAGTAATTTTTATAAAATTTAAAATGAAAAAAAATCGTGAGCCAATAATCAATTTCTGGATGAAATTATCTTTCTTTTGGAGAAATAGAACATGGTACCCAGTTACTCAACATGACAAGATAAATTTGTCAAAATTTTAATGGATGACAGATTGAATCTGTTTTTATTATTCAAACACATACGAGACTAACGTTCTGAAATAACATCTTTTGGAGAATAGTTTAATCTTTAAATAGATGAATATCTGAAAAATATCACATTTACTAAAATCTGTCTTAACAAATTTTAGTCCCACAGCAAACTGATTTTTTTTCTAAAATATTAGGGACATAATAATATAAATTAGTAAATGAATCAGTAAATCTTAGATTTAAAGTTCAAAGAAATATTAAGAGGTACCTAGTCCAACTCCATCATTTGATAGATGAAGAAAATGAGGCTTACAGACATCAATCATTTTTAATTAATCACAAATTTTGTAAAGGCATACTTTTCATATTAATGTTTTAAAAATCAGGAAAATTGGCCCAAAGTAAACCAGGTGACTATTGATTTTTTTTAAATTTGTACTTCAAAGATATCCATGCTCCAAAAAATTCTCCAAAAACATTTTTAAACAAATTGATTAAGAAGCTAATGAACAATTTGTCTATCATAGCTATATATGCATGGCTGCTGATTTTCTATCGTATGAAGATAGAGGTCATTAGATCATGCCCAAAATCAATAATTGGGATAAAATAATATTAAATACCTGATGTATAAATAGGAGAAATACAATTTCTCAATCAAAACTTGGCATAGGAAGGTCATTTAAAATAACTAAACCACTTCTAGAGAGAAAATGCTGGAGTTAGAAACTCCCTGAAGACTTCCCAAATTCCTCTCAAACTTGAAAATCACCTCACAACTGATCTAGAAACAGGGAAGCAGTTTGCCAGCACAGAAGGAGTGGGAGAGAAATGACTTCCAAGAGCAGTCACAGCCAGAATCATAGGAGGAATTATTTTTTTAAAATTCGATGTTTGTTTACTTTTAGTTTAAAGATTAAGTTCCACAATCCCTTGAGTTTCAAATTTTTTCCCGTCCCTCTACCTCCCACCCCGTGGAGGCATGCAATCAAGTATAGGATCTGCAAATACTTTCACATTAGACATTAGTCTGGTCGTAAAGAAAGGTTGTAACTGATGAAATGAATAATGCAAAAGAGGAGACAAAACAAAATATGGAAAAGAGAGCGTGTAGTTTGCTTCAGTCTGCATTTAAATTCTGTTCTTTCTAGATCTTTACCTGAATGTAGACATCTCTTTCTATCTTGAGTCTTTTGGAGTTGTCTTATAACTGTGTTGCTGAGAAGAGTCCTTTCTATCATAGTTGGTCATCCCACATACGTTGTGTCTGTAATTGTGTACATATTTCTTCTGGTTCTGCTCTTCTCACTTAGCATCATTTCATATAAGCTTCTCCAGGTAAATATGAAGTCCATCTGCTCCTCACTTCTTATAGCATAATAGTATTCCATTCCATTCATACACCATAATTTGTTTAGCCATTCCCCAATTGATGGGTATCCCCTTGATTTCCAATATTTTTGCCACCACAAAAAGAGCTACAATAAATATTTTTGTACATGTGGCTCTTCCTCCCACTTCTATGATCTCCTCGGGATACAACCCTAGAAGTGGTATTACTGGGTCAAAAGGTATGCAATTATTTATAGCCCTTTAGGAATAGATCCAGATTGTTCTCCAGAATGGTTGAACCAGTTCACAACTGTACCAGCAATGCATTAGTGTTCCAATTTTTCCACATCCTCTCCAACATTTGTAATTTTCCTGTTTTGTTATCTTAGCTAATCTGACTGGTGAAATGTGGTACCTCAGAGATGATTTTTTTTCCTTTCTCAAATCAATAGCGATTTAGAACATTTTTTCATATACTTAGAGATATCTTTAATTTCTACCTCTGAGAACTCCCTGTTCTTATCTTTTTCAAAAAAATTTAATTGATTTGTATATTTACTTTCAATTTACAAAATCCAGTTCCATAACCCCTTAAGTTTCAAATTTTATCTTTTCCCTCTCCCTATCCCCCACCCATGGTGACATGCGATCAATTATAGGATCTGCAAGTACTTTCATATTGGACATTATTCTGGTTGTATAGAAGGATTGTAACAGATGGAATGAACAATGGGAAAGAGGAAACGAAACCAAACATGGAAAAGAAAGGGATCATTTAGTTTGCTTCAGTCTGCATTTAAACTCTGTTCTTTCTAGATCTTTCTCTGAATGTAGACATCTCTTTCCATCATGAGTCTTTTGGAGTTGTCTTATAACCTTGTGTTGCTGAGAAGAGTCCAATAGATCAAAATTGGTCATCCCACATATATCGTGTCTGTAATTCTGTACATATTTCTCCTGGTTCTGCTCTTCTCACTTAGCATCATTTCATATAAGCCTCTCCAGGTAAATATGAAGTCCATCTCTTCCCCATTTCTTATAGTACGATAGCATTCCATTACATTTATATACCACAGCTTGTTTAGCCATTCCCCAATTGATGGGTATCCCCTTAATTTCCAGTTTTTGACACCATAAAGAAAGCTGCAATAAATATTTATGTACATTTGGGTCTTTCTCCCACTTCAAGGATTTCTTTGGGATACAACACCAGAAATGTTACTACTCTGTCAAAGGATATGCAATTGTTTATAGCCATATGAGCATTGTTCCAGATTGCTCTCCAGAATGGCTGGATCAGTTTGCAGCTCCCCAACAATGCATTAGTGTTCCAATTCTTCTACATCCTCTCCAACATTTGCTATTTTCCTGTTTTGTCATCTTAGCCAATTTGACTCATGAAATGTGGTATATCAAAGTTGTTTTGATTTACATTTTTCCAATCAATAGTGATTTAAAATATTTTTTCATATGTTTATACATATCTTTAATTTCTACCTCTGAAAATTGCATGTTCATATCCTTTGGCAATTGCTTGTTCATATCTTTGACAATTTATCAATTGGGGAATGACTTGTAATCTTATGGTTTTTACTCAGTTCTTTGTATATTTTAGAAATGAAGACATTTGCCAAATGTCAGAGACACTAGTTATAAAAATTATTTCCCAATTTCCCACTTACCTCTTAATCTTGATTACATTGCCTTTGTACAGAAATTTTTACATTTAATGTAATAAATATTATCCATTTTGCCTTTTATAATGCTCTCTAACTCTTGTTTTTTAATAGTCTTCCCTCCTCCATGAATCGGACAGGTAAACTATACCTTGCTTCCCCATGTTGCTTATACTATCAGTCTTCACATCTATATTGTTTACCCAGTTAGACTTGATTTTGGTATACAGAGTTGGATAAAGGTCTATGCCCAATTTATGCCATAGCATATTCCAGTGTTCCCAGCAGTTTTGTGAAATAGTGAGTTCTTATCCCCCAAACTGGGGTCTTTGGGTATATCAAATGGTAGATTACAATATTCATTGACTACTGAGTCTCATGTATCCAATCTATTCCATTGATCTGTTACTCTTTTCCTCAGCCAGTAGAAGTGGTTTTGATGACTGCTGATTTATAGTAAAGATTAAAATCTGGTATGTCTAGGCCACCATTCCTACCATTTCTTTTCATTAATTGCCATGATATTCAGGACCTTTTGTTCTTCTAAATGAACATTGTTATGATTTTGTCTAGCTGTATAAAGAAAATTTTTGGTAGATTGATTGATATGGCACTACATATGTAATTTAGTTTAGGTAGAATTGTCATTTTTATTATATTATTTCAACCCAGCTAAGAGCAATTAACTTTTTTCCCAATTAGTTAGATCTGACTTTGTGTGAAAAGTGTTTTGTAGTTGTGTTCTTATAGGTCCTAGGTTTGTTTTGGCAAATAGATTCTCAAATATTTTATAATGTCTGCAGTAATTTTAAATGCGATTTCTCTCACTCTCACTTGCTGTTAGACTTCATTAGAAATATTTAGGAATTTTGAGGATTTATGTGAGTTTATTTTATATACCGCAACTTTCCCAAATTTATTTATTGTATCATACAGTTTTTTTTCTTGATTCTCTAGGATTCTCCAAGCATATCATCATATCATCTGCAAAGAGTGATAACTTAGTCTCTTCTTTGTCTAATTTGATTTGTTTGATTTCTTTTTCTTCTCTAATTGCTATTGCTAACATTTCTAGCACCAAATTGAATAAGAGGCGTGACATGGGACATCCTTGTTTCATCCCTGATCTTATTGGAACTGCTTCTACTTTATCCCCATTACACATAATACTTGCTGATAGATTTATATAGATGCAACCTATTATTCTAAGGAAAACTCCATGTATCCCTATACTTTCTAGTGTTTTTAATAGGAATGAATGTTGTATTTTGTCAAAAGCTTTTTTTTGCATCTATTGAGATAATCATAAGATTTCTTCTTGTTTTTTTGTTGATTTGATCAATGATACTGATAGTTTTCCTAATATTGAAACATGCTTGCATTCCTGCAATAAATTCTACATTATCAAAATGTATTATTATTTTGATAAGTAGCTGTATTCTTTTTGCTAATATTTTATTTAAAATTTTTTGCATCTATATTCATGAGGGAGATTGGTATATAATTTTCTTTCTCTGTATTGTCTCTCCATCAGTACCATATTTGTGTCATAAAAAGTATTTGGTAGGACTCCTTCCTCACAAATTTTTCCAAATAGTTTGTAGAGTGTTGTGATCAACTGATCTCAAAATGTTTGATAGAATTCACTAGTAAATCCATCTGGTGCTGGAGTTTTTTTGTAGGGAGTACACTGATGATTTGTTCAATTTATTCATATGAGATGTGGTTATTTAAGTAATGTACTTCCTCTTCAATTAATCTATTCAACGAATATTTTTGTAAATATTCATCCATTTCACTAAGATTGTCCAATTTATGTGCATACAATTGGGCAAAATAATCCCTAATTATTATTTGAACTTCCATTTCATTGGAGGTAGATTCACCCTTTTCATTTTTGATACTAAAAATTTGATTTTTTTCTTTCTTTTTTTAAATCACATTGACTAAAGGAAGGTCTATCAGTTTTATTGGGTTTTTCATGAAACCTGCTTAGTTTTATTTATTAGTTCAACAGTTATCTTAATTCCAATTTTATTAATCTCTCCTTTGGTTTTCATTTTTTCTTAATTTAGTATTTAAGTATGGATTTTCAGTTTGATCTTTTTCTAGCTTTTTCAATTGCATGTCTAATTCATTCACTTCTGGTTCCTTTAATTTATTCATGTATGCATTCAGGGATACAAAACATACCCTAAGAATTGCCTTTGATACAACTCATAAGTTCTGGTATGATGTCTCATTATTGTCATTCTCTTGAATGAAGTTACTGATTGTTTCTGTAATTTGTTGTTTGACCCCTCATTCTTTAGTATCAAATTATCTAGTTTCCAATTGGTTTTTTGTCTATCTTTCTGTGACTCTTTATTGTATATGATCTTTATTGCATCATAATCTGAGAATGATGCATTTAATATTTCTGCCTTTATACACTGAATTGTGAGGCTTTTATGCCCTAGTACATGGTGGATTTTTGTATATGTGCCATGTACTGCTGAGAAAAACGTACATTCCTTTTTATCACCATTCAGTTTTCTCCAGAGATCTATCATATCCAACCTCTCTGAAATTTTATTTGCCTCCTTCACTTCTTTCTTGTTTTTTTGAGGTTAGATTTATCTATTAGATTATCTATTCATAGAGAGGGAGATTGAGGTCCCCTACTAGTATAGTTTTACTGTCTATTTCTTCCTCTCATTCCCTTGACTTTGCTTCTAGGAATTTGGATCCTATGCCACTTGTTCCATATATGTTGTTATGATATGGCTTCATTCTTGATGATGCCTTTTAGCAGCATTTAGTTTCCTTTGGGAAAAGAAATGACTCATGCAGGAGAATCAGGAAAAAAAGTCAACAGCTTGGGAAAAGCCATATACAAAAATTCACTGAAGAAAATAACTCCTTAAAAATAGAATTGACCAAATGTTAAAGGAAGTACTACTTTTACTTAAGAAAATAATTCCTTAAAACTTAGAATTGGGCAAGTGGAAGTCAAAGACTCTGTTAGACATCAAGATGCAATAAAATAAAATAAAAAATTAAAAAGAAACCAAAAGAAAAAAATGTGAATTTTTCATGGAAAAATCAGCTGATCTAGAAAACTGATCCAGGAAAGATGATTTAAGAATTATTGGACTACCTGAAAGCCATGATCAGATTTCAAAAACAAAAAAAAGCTGGAAAATATATTTAAAGGTATTATAAAGGAAAACTGCCCTGATATACTAGAACCAGAGACCAAAACAGAAATTGTAATAATTCACTGATCAACAGCTGAAAGAAATCCTGTAATGGCATGCAAAGTAAAATTTTGATGCTTGTTTTAGCTATTCAAGTGCCTTTGAGTACACCTTTGATTTTTTCAAGTTTTTTTTTGGAAACAGTATATACTGTGTTGCCCTTAATAGGCCTAAAGGAGTTTGGAGACTTTCCCTGCAGTTAATAGACCTAACAGTCATCACATTGGGTCTACTTTATGAGGAACTTAGTGAAAAAGCAAAACAGGAAGGGTGGAACAGGAAGGAACAGAATAGAAAAAAGCTCAAGGAAGAGATGGGACCAAGCAGAACTGAGAGGGACAATATTTGTGATGTTGGCCCTCTGTCTGTCTGTTCTGTTGGTGTTGATGTTACTTTGTTAGAATCAACCATTTTGTCTGTTGAAGGAGGACTTTACTGCTGTTACAGAGTCTCTGAAAGATTTCTTTACTGCAGATACAAAAGCCCTGAAAGAGGACTTTACTGCTGTTTATAGAAGTCCTAGGACCTTACTGTTTTTTTTATTTTGCTGTTTGTTTTCTCAGGCAGAAACTTTGTCTGTTGGTTTGTGTTACTTTGTGGGACAGAAAGTACATTGAGATGATACTGCCAGCTGTATGTTTTATTAAAGCTCTGCTAAGCTGTGTCTTCCTAGAAATAGAAACTTCAAAGAGCATTCCCTGTAAGCTGAGGAATGAAACAGGAGAGGAGAGCTGCCTAAATGTCAGTCTAGAAAAGAGCCTACCTGATAATCTAGGCAAAAGATGGGAGCAACCATCTCACTGAAGAGGAGCCATGGGGTTTGAAAGTCAGCCTTGAGTTAAGATGAAAGAGACATTTACTTGAGTAGTCTGCATTGACTGATGAGACTGTGACTTATTGTGACCTAGGGGTGGATTGTATTTGTGCCTTCTGGTAACCCTTAAGGATGCTTGGCTTAAGGATAAGTGGAAAGCAGCCTGGAGTCAATATGAAAGACTTTACTTGGGCATTCTATATCGATTGAGGAAATTGTGACTTACTAAATGATATGTTTTGTTTAAGACTATGTGGCTATCTTAGTAATAAGTTATGCCACATCATATTGTTGTGAGTGTTTTGTTTTGGTTTCCTGAATGTTATACTTTACTTTATTGCTAAATAAATAGAAAGTTCATTATACTATGTGATTAGATCCTTAAAGTTATTCACAACAGCAGTTTTCAGGACAGTTGCTTGTGATTGACTTTGCAGATCCCAAAATGAAAACTCTGAGGAACATCATAGCCAAATTCCATTGCTCCCAGATCAAAGAGAAAGTACAGCAAGTAGCTAAAAAGAAACAATGCAAACATCATGGAGCTACAATCAGGATTACATAGGATTTGGCCGCTTCCACATTAAAGAATCAGAGAGTTTATGGAATATGATATAACAGAAGATAAAGAAGTTAGATTTGCAACTAAGATTCACCTACCTAGCAAAACTGAATATATTTTTTTAAGGGAGCAAAATAGACACTTAACTAAATAGAGGAATTTCAAACATTTCTAATTAAAAGACTTGTGAACAAAGGACATAGTTGGGGAAAGAAAGGGAGGAAAACAAGGAGAAAGTAGAATGGAAGGATTAACAGAGTTAGATATTGTAATTTTAAATGTGAATAGGATGAGCTCACCCCCCCAAAAAAAACCCCAACAGAATCAGATAGTAGAATGGATCAATAACCAGAGTCCTACAATATGTTGTTTACAAGAAACATATTTGAAGCAGAGAGACACACACAGAGTAAAATTAAGGGGCTAAAAAATAATCTATTATGGTTCAGTTGAAGCAAAGAATGCAGGGGTAGCAATCATGATCTCAGAAAAAAGCAAAAACAAAAATAGATCTACTTTTAGAAAGATGAGGAAGGAAACTCTATCTTGCTGAAAGGTACAATAGACAATTAAGTAATATCAATATTCTGGGGAGGCTGAGGAAGGAGGCGATGGCAGCGATGGTTGCTGTGGTGGAGTGGGGCTGGTGACAGGATGTTGGTGTTAGTATTAGGAGATCTGCACATCCCCCACCGATGCAACAGTCTGCCAGCTAAGTTTAACAAACTGCTGGTACCTGGAAATATTCAGCACATTCTCTGCACTGTAAACCTTTGCACCAAAGAAAGTTATGGCTATCTAAAGACTCTAACTGAATATGTTCACATGTTTAGAGGAGACTTCAATGAGAATCAGAATTATCCAGAGCAGAAGGTGGTGACTGTTGGGCAGTTCAAAATTGGTTTGATCCATGGACATCAAGTAATTCCATGGGACAATATGGCTAGCTTAGCATTGCTACAAAAGCAGTTTGATGTGGACATTCTCACTTCAGGACACACACACACACACAAATTTGAGGCCTTTGAACATGAAAATAAATTCTACATTAATCCAGGATCTGCCACCAGAGCATATAATGCTCCAGAAACAAACATCATTCCTTCATTTTTACTGATGGATATCCAGGCATCTACAGTTGTTACTTATGTGTATTAGCTAATTGGAGATGATGTGAAAGTAGAGCGAATTGAATATAAAAAAATCCTAAACAGGCCTCTTGGTGATCTTTTTGGTTCCATTCCCTTGTTTGAATCAAGTAATTAAACATTCAGAAGCCACAGAAATGTGACATTTTAAAAGTATTATGTATTAAAAAACTAACATCTTATTTGGTGATACATAATTTGCTACAAGCTTACAGTAAACTATAAGAATATATTTAGTTTATAGGACACAATTTCTAAGGAATAACTTGTACCGCATGATAAATGGATGTATGTAAAAAAAAGTTTAGCTCTGTAAATAATTTCAATGTTAACATTCAAGCCTTTGTTACCAATATAGTGCATGAACAGAAGAGTTCCAGACTGCCTCATTGTATACACTGTCGTCCTCTTTATACTGTAATAAACACTTACCTTACACTTATAAAAAGTAATATCAGTATTAAACATATATTGACCAATTGGTCCATCTAAATTTTTGAAAAAGGAGCTGAATGAGTTGCAGGAGGAAATAGAGAATAAAACTATACTACTGGAGGACCTCAGCTTTCCCCCTCTCAGAAACAGATTAGTACAATTAAAAAAATACAAGAAAGAAAGTGAAGGAGGTGAATTGAAATCTGGAAAAATGTTGATATTATAACCCTTTGGGGAAAATTTTATTGGGAATAAAAAGGAATATAGTTTTTCTCCACAGAACATTACATCTACAAAAAAATTGACCATGTATTAGGATACTAAATACCTTGTAAAACTTTGGAAAAGAAGAAATAGCGAATGCATCCTTTTCAGATCATAAGGCAATGAAAATTATATCTGTAATGGTAATTAATTTAAATCTGAAGACCCATTTTTGTCATGTCAAGTAAGCAGGTACTTACCCCTTAGTCCCCAGTGAAAGAGGCAGAGGGTGTGAAGCCTATCTTTTGTTCCTGACATAACAGGAAGGGTTTGGCTGAAACTGGAAGCCATTGCTGTGTGTGTGTATATAAGAAAATCCCCAGAGAGGAAGAATAAAAAATTTTCTCTTTGCGAGCTCCTTTTGGAAGAAGGAGAATTTTCTCCTGACATGCTACTGGTGGAAGAATCCTGGACACTGAAGTCACCTGAGGGGGGGGGAGGAGAGAGAGAGAGAGAGAAACAGCGAGAGAGAGAGAGAGAGAGAGACAGAGAGAGAGAGACAGAGAGAGAGAGACAGAGACAGAGACAGAGAGAAGAGAGAGAGACAGAGA
>JAQQSW010020839.1:0-10773 GCA_028646575.1 Pseudocheirus occidentalis | reverse complement strand
TTCTAACCTCTTATTATTACTATCTATGATCACCATATCACAAACTTAAAATTTGCCTTCAATTAACCATTTTTTTTACAGGGCAAGTTCTATTTTCCCATTCTATATTCCAGCCAAATGGGATTAATCTTTTTAATTCCCCACATCTGTCCTGTGTTTTCCCATCATTTTGCCTCTACCCATACCTGGCATATTTCCCCCTCCAGGAGCATGCTGGATTTCTTCCTTTTTCATGAATAATTCCTACCTGTTTGTAGACAGAAATGATCTTTCCTTTTTTACCACTCTTAAGACTTTGCACCTTTTATATACTCAGATTCTTTTTTTCCTTTTCAGTTACTTTTGTAGAGATCACATATTTTTATTTGACAGAATATATTCTGAAGTCTATACAGGTGGACTTTATTTTTTTTTATAAGTGCCGGTGCACTTTGCACAAAAAAATAAGTGTTTATTGAATCTTTTAATTGGCAACCACAACAACCTCAGAATATATAGTGAGTTTTAAGCCAGCTAAAACCTCACTTCTCACAAACTCTGTTAATTCAGGTCTATTTCATCCTGATCTCATAATATATTTTTAAATCTAAGTGTAGGAATTTGGATTTATCTTCATTGACATTATTTGTTTCAATTCATTGTTCTGCTTTATGATGGATTTAATTAGCTTCATACTATTATCTAATACATTTATATTAGCTATTCCTCCCTTTTTGGTCCCATTTGCATATAAAGCTTTTTGACAAGTAAATTTCTTTAAAAACCTCACTGCCACCTACTTTTCCTGGCTTGTTTCACAATATTCCCTTTCACAATACTACAATATAGTCAAATTTGTCTTAGTATTCCTCAGACATGGTACATCATCTCTCATTATTGTGTTTTGGCTTTGCCTCACCTCCTCTACTCTCCATCTTGTGAATACCCTCTTTATTTCTGCCTCTTCATTCAAGGTCTAACTCAAACATTATCATGCTTTACCTGAAGGTCAACTTTCAATCCACCACCCAAATTATCTTGTATCTATTTTGTGAAAACATATCTACATGTGTTGTTTATCTAGATTATTTTAGTAATTTTGGTGCATAGTATTATGTCTGGCATAGAGGAGATGCTTAAGAAATTGTTGTTTGATTGATTCAAGAGTAAGCCAAGAGTTTCAAGAATATAAATATTAGAAACTAGTGAATTCACATTTCAGCATATGTGGCATTCAGACATGTCATCAACATGTGAGAAGTTAAAGTAGGTAGATGAAGCAAAACCATCAATTAACATGTAAATAAGAAAGCAAATATCCCCATGTTAATTCTAATGTATGAAAATTGTAAAAAAGAAAAATAGCTAATTCTCTTGGTCTCTGTTTGTTTCCTTTTGGATGAGGTTTGTTTCCTTTTGGATGAGAAAATTAAGTTAGATGACTAGTAGGATTTCCAGGCTGTGTTCTTTCATTGCTAAGTAGATTTTGTGTAATATAGCCAAAAGGAATATTATCTTTGAAGGATCAAAATCTACTTTGAACATTCATATCCATAATTTTGTCACACATCCCCACATGTGCAAACTCTATGTAAAATCTGTGGATGGTTAACAATATCCTAGTTTAAAATGGTTGCCTTTAGAGTAAAAATGAAACACAGTTTCTGCATCTGCGGCTGGAAGGTTGTATTTTTTTTTGTTAGGTTTCTAGGGAATAAGATCTGTATGTAACTTCTAATGACTAGCTCATTGCCTTTTCAATTCAATTTAACAAATATATATTAAATGTCCTGTATTGATGGCTATGGAGTATGTGTTAACTATCAGTACTCCTATTCACACAGTCTACAATCCAAATGAATTGACCACTATCCCTTCTATAACTTTGATTTTGAGCAAGTTTTTTAAAACTTTTTTCACCTTCACTTCTGCCTCTTAGAGTCCCTAGTTTTTTTTTGCTTGTTTGTTTTTTAAAGCTCAGGTCAAGCACCACTATCTATATGAAGCTTTTCCTAATCCACCCTCTCCCCTGGCCAGGAGCTAGTCTTGTCTCAAATTATCTTTCATTAGTTTATGAATACTTTGAATGCATTTTTTTGAATGCACATTTCACATCTGAGAGAATGTAAGCTCTATTTTTTTTTGTCATTTCCCAGACCTAACACAACATCTGGCACACAGCATTAACTTAATAAATGCTTGTTGACTAATTTACTGATTCATCTTTCTAAAATTTGAAATGTGATTTGAATTTGGGATGATAATTTATTTTCCTCATGATTTTCAAGTCTACTTTCTATTCAGTGACCTTCAGTCTAAAATAGGGACAATAGTAATGACCTACTTTTCAGAAAAAAAAACTGCAGGTACAGCAACAGCATAAACATGTAAATTATTATGTTAAAATGGTAAGACAGAGATTGGCTCAATATAAATGCTAACCAGAAGAAGATGCAATACACTTCACATCGTAATTTCAATGCAGAGGGAAACATCAAACTATTGATTACACCTCTCAGATGTGAAAAATAGATGAGAAGTAATTCTACACGTGCAAATATAACAAAATGCTTGTTTAAAGCTCTTACTACTGCATATCTGCTTTAAGTACTGAAATGTTTATTTCAAAATAATATCTAGGAGGCAAATGAAAACAGTGCATGTTTTAGAATGTATTAGGAAAAAATATTGAGAGGAGGTTGTAGTTACTTCTTCTTTTGAAATAATTTTCTCTTCTCACCTCCTCATTTAGTCATTCCTAATGAAGGAATAAAGTTTGTCTTGGTAAATAAGTGGTTTTTTTCAGAGTGTTATTAGTAATCAGAATGTATATTCTACTCCTATCCCATGTAACAAGTATAAGTATAAAGTCTCAGTAATCACTGCCCACTGTCAAATGTCATCATCGAGTATAGCTAACACAAGTAGAGGACGCTATTCACATGCTAACTTTAGATTTGTTTTCCCTTCTGTATATGTTACTTTTGGTTGCATTATCAATTATAAACCCCTTGTTTTATTTTTGTTTTATTTCTTTTCTTCATCTTTGTTCTAAAGAGTTCAGAAAAATTTTGCCTGAAAATAGGAACTTAATTTCTTCTGGATAATAATAATTTAAAAAAATAGATTATAGGATCAAAATTTCCAACTGGGAGAGGCCTGAGAGTCTGTTTAGAAAAACAATGCAACAATACCATCATTTTATAGACAATGAAACGAAGGCCTAGACAGGTTAATTGAATACCCTTAGGTAACACAGGTGGTAATGAAGCTAAGATTTGATGCTGCTGGTTGTGAAATACCAGCTTTAAATATTGGCTTGTGGATTTGAGAGGGGAAATAAAGATAACTCTGGAATAGAAGAAAAGAGATGATAAAAGTATCATGATCACATGAGAAAGTATTTGTAAATGACAGAGAATAGTGCTTGGTACATAGTAAGAATATTAATAAATATTTGTTCCACTTTCAATCCTATTAAATCTTTCATTATTATATGAATTATTTGGTTTATTTACAAATAACTTATTGGAACTACTATCATGTCTCAGTCCGTTATTGAAAACAAGCTTAGTTTCCTTTGCAATAAGATTGCTGTTAGAAGAAAATGAGTTATTATTTGTAATGTTATATATAAATACTAGTTATCAATATAATTGTTATTGTTTGTCATTCCATAGGATATGATATACTTAGGACCATGATTAAATGTATATTCTTATGTAATTATATAATGATGATTTCGTTTCAGTTAAAAATATTCACCTAGAATACACAAGACACTGAAATATCTATTGTTGCTAGATTAGGTTTACAAAGTGATTTGTACATCTTAATATATTTGCTTATTTTTCATGGAAATGAGAGAATTAATTGTTCAGTAGAAACAAACCAGTATTCTAGATGAGGTAACTAATGCATTGGATGACAGAATAAGATTCAGAAATATCTGGATAAAGTGAAGACAGGGGTAGAAACTCATGAATTATACAGGAACGTATTCAAAGGGCATCATGCATGTAAAAAAATCAATAAATGAATTGAACAAAAATAGGATGAAAAGTCTGACAGTTGAATAGCAGTGCATGTTGGAAGGAGTAGATGAAGAAAGCATGTTTGTAAGCCTATAAAGCTATTTTAGCTTAGAAATGGAAATATATTAACCATTAAAGAATGAGGCAAGCAAAAGGTTTAGTGTTTGTATAGAGATCTGTTCAGTGGAGCAATTATGAATTAACTATCCATGATCATTCCTTGATGCTTTAGCTGGAAAAATCCCTATTACTAAGGAGGGTAAGAGCTTGGTGATTGGGTCTTGTCCTGGACAGTCCACCTGGTCATATCTGAAGAAGTTCTTGGGAGTTAAGATGTGTATTCAAGAGGAAGGATGATGGAGGATTGTCTTGGGAAAGGATGGCTGAAGAAGTGAGGAAACGGGAGGGAGACTAGATAAAAACTGGGAAATGTTGGTGGCATCTCGTACCAATGTGCATGCCTAAGCAAGAATGTTGAGTATGAGAAGGAAAATATTTTAGTTATCAAAAGGTGCTGTAGGTTGGAGCTAAATTTTCAATGACTACAAATGCCAAAAAGAGCATGTACATTTGATACTAAAAGTAATAAGCGATGATGAGAGTCTGTCTGGGGCTATGCTTGTAGTATGAAGGATGACTTGGAGGGAAAGATGAGTCAGGGAGACAAATTAGAATATGGCCATTTGAATGAAGAGAGGGGTAGTGGATTCAAAAGATTTCAGAGTAGTAAAATTGACAGGATTTGGCAGCTCTGCTTAATATGGAGAATGAGCAGAAGTTAAGTTTAGCAAAATTACAAAATTGCAATCTTGATTAATATAGGAGAGGGAGAGAGAGACAGAGACACCAAGAGAGAGACACACAGAAAGAGAGAGAGGTTAAGGGAGATAGAAACAGATAGAGAGACAGAGAAAGAGAGATGTCACAAAGTTAAAAAAAAAGGTAGGAATACACAGGAGGAGAGGGGGTAAACAACTTTAAAAACTGTGGAGAAGTAAAAATAATAAAGGCTAAGAGGTGTCATTTTTAGTAATAGATGATGAGTAGCTTCAGAGAAAACAATAGCATTTGGGTGATGCTATTGCAAGGAGGTGAGAGGTGAGATAGAAGAAAGAAGGGGAAGACAAGTAGTGTAGAAAGATTTTTCTAGGAGTTTGAAATGTGGGAGTCATAAAGCATGATAGCTCAAAAGAATTATAGCAGGGTCATCTTAGTGTTTTTCAAAGATGAGGGAGAATTAATTTTGTTTCTTGGTGTCATGGAAGGATTTTAAACATTGAGAGATTGTCATATACCTTGATTTTGGAAGACCTAGGAGGGAAAATCCATATCTGAGGTCATCTAGCATGGGTGCTATTTCAGCCAAGAAGTTCAGTGGTGGTAGGCAGAAGTTGAGGTAGACATGATGGGATGTTAAACTAAAACATGACATGATTTGGGTTATAACACCAGCCAATAGTTATAGAGCACTAAATGAAATAGTTTGCTGCTAAGCATGACATAGTTTTTAGGGAAGTTAAAGTATCTTTAGAATCTCTGTCCTAGACTCCAACACAAATGATAGGTAACTGAATTTGTCCAAACTAGCCTTAATCCACTATATCTATAACTGATCCTAAATGACAGATGCTGTTTGAAATTAACATCCCATTTAGTGATTCACTCAGCTCCAATATCTTCCTTACTCAACATAGTTCAGTATAATCCTTTAGGGGGAAAATGGATATTTAATAGATAGAGGATTTTCAAGCATTTCTGATGGGAAAAAACAGAACTGAATAGAAAATTTGACATTCAAGCATAAGACTTAAGAGAAGCATAAAAAGTTAAACAGAAGGCTCACTCAAAGTTAAACTGTTTAAATTCCTTTATAAGAAGATATACATGCAGTCCCTAAGAACTTTATCATTATTAGGGCAGTTTGAAGCAATCTACATAGGCATGGGTGTTAGCTGACTATGTTGAGATGACCTTTAAAAAATGGAGTAAGAAAGATATATTGGGAGAAGGTGAAAGGCAGAAGGTGAAAAAAGGAAATTCTCTCACATGAAAGAAATGTGGAAAGAAAAGCATTTCCAGTAAAGGGGAAAATGTAGGTAGGGTGTTGCCAGGTAATGCTTCAACCCCATTCTCATTGGAGTTGGTTCAAAGAGGGAAGAGTACACACACAGATTTAGTAAAATCTATTTTACTCAAAAAGGAAATAGGAGAAGAATGGGATAAGAGAAAGGTAGAGGAGGGGTAGGTGTGTGATAAAAGTTAAGACAGATGAAGAAAATAAGCAGTCAGGAGCAAAACAGTTTTGAGGATGGACAAGATAAAAAGAGAGATGATAAACCAAAGAAAATAGGATAGAGGGAAATACACTCAGTGATCATAATTGTGAATGTGAATGAGAAGAGCTCACTGATAAAATGACCATGGATATTAAAACAGATTAGAAATAAGAACCTAGCCATTCAAGACTAGTGACTCTATAATCTACTTATAAGAGATCCATTTCTTTGATTACAAGAGATACTTGAAACAGAAAGACACACACAGAGTTAAAATAAAAGAGTGGAGATGAATCTGTTATGCTTCAACTGAAGAAAGAAAAAGTCAGGGATATCAATCATGATCTCAGACAAAGCAAATACTAAAAAATGAACCTAATAAAAAGAGATAATTAGGGAAAAAAACATTTTGATAAAAAGTACCAGACGCAATAGAATAATATCAAAAAATTGTACCAGTTTTTTATGATAGACTTCTTTTCTCAAATACATAGGGAACTGAGTCAAACTAGTCAAATAAAAGAACTATCCCCTAATAAGTGAATTGTCAAAGGATATGGGCAGGCAGTACTCAGAAGAAGAGATCAAGCCTATTTATAATGAAATTTTAAGAAATTATCTAAATCGCTATTTATTGGAGGAATGCAAATCAAAATAACTTTGAAGTTCCACCTCTTACCTATCAGAAATGACAAATGATAAAAAAGGTGATGGTAAACAGACATACTAAGAAATTGTTGATGAAGCAGTGAACTGGTCCAACTGTTTTGGAAAACACTATGCCAAAGTGCTTGGAAGCTTTGTATTTACTCTTTGACCCAGTAAACCACTGCAAGATCTGTACCTCAAATAAATAAAAAAGGAAAATTATTTATATGTAAAAATATTTATAACAAATCTTTTTGTGGTGGTAAAGCACTGAAAATTGAAGGGATGTTCATCAATTGGGTAATAGCTGGAAAAGTTGTGGCACATGATTGAGGTGGGTATAAGAAATGATGGCGGGGATGGTTTTAGAAAATATATATGAAGGTGTATATGCACTAATATCATTATACACAATAACAGCAATATTTTAATGTGTGAAAGGCTCCACTACTCTGATTAAGACAATGATTCATGGAAGAGGATTCTGGGAACATGGCATAGTAGTTTAGAAAACTCCAAACTCTCCAGCTTTTGTTCACAAATAAGACAAAATAGCACCTCATAGAGCAATAAAAATAAATAAGAGTTGGTAGAAAACAATAGTCCTCCTGGGATAACTGGACAAGATCCAAGGTTTGGTCCCTGTGAAGAGTAAACACCTTAGGCTCCTTCCATTAAAAAAAGCAAGCAGTGCCCTTGGGATAGCTGGGTTGAGAGGTAGTCTCTGCCTCAGCCCTAGCCAAAGGAATTTCTACCTCCCAGCCAGTGTAGGGAGTTGGTGTCAAAGTAGGGGAAGATTGAAGGAACCTCTGCTGATCAGGGACTCCAGGCCCAGCTGTGCTTCCTAGACATGGCCTTGAATGGGAAGGATATAGACAAGAATGTTGGAAGATTATGAAACTTATTTTCTTTCTCAATTCCCATGTCCAAACTAGCCCATCACTATTGCTGTATCTCATGCCTCCAGAATGAGTTAACTTTAACAATGTGTGGGACAGACACCGCTACCAAAAAATCAATACAAAGACACAGATACCTGAAAGCAAAAAAGAGTTTATTGCTCTCTCATGAGAAAGGGTACCATGGCCCTTGGTTGCTCTAATGGTGCCAGACATGGAAGTACAAATTGACTCTGGAAAGCAAGGTCCTTTTATACATTAACAGAGCCTCCCTTCCCTAACATCCTTTCCCTTATCCCATTGGCTGGGTTTGAGGGGGCACAATCTATTTGCATAAGTCATCCCCAGCATAAGTCAAAGAACAAAGGACAAGAAAAGGTTAGTGATTAGGTTGTGTTGCAAACCACAGTTTTACAAGGTAAGGGAGTAAAATGTGTTTCAATAATATAAAAACTGTTTACCCTTTTGAGGAGGCTTCACATTATCCCTTACAAAGACATAAGGCTTAGAACCATTTTTGAATCATAAAGAGAAAGTAATAATTCACCAAATATTGTTAAGATACTCTTATGTATTAGATATTGTGCTATGGGTTGGGATTCAGAAGGAAATATCCTGACATTCTATCAGAAATGAATTGAAATCAGTACTCAGAAGCTATTTCAGTTTCACAGTGACCTAAACTGTCAATGAGTCAAGTAATCTTTTTAGTCTGCAGACCAGTTACTAACAAGGGAGTAGAAAATTGGTAATCAATGTGGTTAGATCCATAAGGAAATAAACTTAGAGATTCAATTAATATTAAGAGAAAAGTAATCAATAAATCAATTAGCCAACAAAATATTAAATGTTTCCTATGTTGTAGACACTGTGCTAATTCCTGTGAAAAAAAGAAAAGCATGTTGGATATCCTAAATCAATAACATAGCATTTATCATTTTGTGAGTGTGTGTCACCTCCTAGATGACACAGTGGATAGAACACTGGGTCTAGAGTCAGGAAGAACTGAGTTAAAACCCAGCCTCAGAAACTTACTAACTGAGCAACCCTAAGCAAGTTCTTAATCCTGTTTGCCTCTGTTTCCTCATCTGTAAAAGGAACTGGAGAAGAAAATGGCAAACCACTATAGTCTCTCTGTTAAACTCAACAGAACTGACTCAACAGTGATAGCAGTAGACTTCTTCCCCAACAACAATGTCAATCTCAGTTGCCCATGCAGTGGCCCATGCCTTAATAGATGATCTTTAAAAGTCATCATGACTAAAAAACTCATTACACTGTAGCCAGCACAGTACAATGGGAAAGAACACTGGATTAGCCATCACGAGACTGACCTTCAAATCCCAGCTCTGAAACTATGTTTAGAATTAGGCAAATTACTTCAATTGTCTTATCTGTAAAATGAAAGTGCTTGGTAGGGGCCGCTCAACTCCCTCTCAGCTGTAAATCTATGATCTATGATCCAATCTAATGTATCTTTCTTAAATTTAGCTAGACTAATCTTATAGTAAACTAACAAGCATTTATCAAGCACAAACTCTGTGCCAAGAGTTGGGATAAGTGCTGGAGATAGAAAGAAAGGCAAAGAATGGTCCTGGTTCTCAAGGAGCTCCTAGGCTAATAAGAGAGAGAATATGCAAACACCTAGGCACAAGTTATACACAACATAACTGGAGGTGATTAACAGAGGGAAGATTGATGAAAGACACTCAAGGTTTGACTCATACTCAAAACATTTGCAAGTTGGTAGGACCTGTCAGGGCTTTTCATCTGGTCTGTTGGCTATTCACTTTGAAGCCTATTGAGTAAAGCATCTGAATGAAGACAGCAGCAACATGCTTTCCAGGGGAGTGGATGAGGAGGTGCCACCTCAGGAAATGTAGAAGCATTCCCTTATCCCTAGGATCCACCTCTTCCACCCATTCTGATTCTCTAGTCCACCACTACCCTTCTCATCCTGTTTTACTTTATATAATATCCTTCATTTTTGTCTTCATCCATCCCTTTTACACGCTGCCATTGTCACTTGATCAGATAACATATATATATGTATGTATGTATGTATATGTATATCATTAAAAAAACAATTATAGTGTAAGTTCCACTGAGGCCTACATGTCACGACATGAGGGACTGCCCCCTACATGTAGCAGGGGGGTGCTATTGTGTGATTTATAGAATAGACATTTCTAGTCTCTTCTTCTCTCATGTTTTTGCAAAGGAGACTTTCATTTCTTCCAGAAGGGAAAGAAAGAGATTGTGGCCAGAGGTCATTCTGCTCTCCTCAGAGAAAAGAAGTTATTGCTAACATTTATTTATCACCTATTGTATGCTAGGCACTGTGCTAAGTGCTTTACAATGATCTCATTTGATCCTTACAGCAATCCTGGAAAATAGGTGCTATAATTATGCCCATTTTATAAATGAGGAAACTGGGACAAACAATGATTTGCTAAGATCTCAGAGAAAGTTAAACCTAAAATAGATTCAATAAAAAGAGAAAAACAAGGGAACTACAACCAATGTCAGCCATATTACTCAATATTGTTTTAGATTATTTACAATAATGAGACAGTATAAGGGTGGAATATTGCTGTGGTATAGGAAATGATGAATTGGTGAACTTAGAAAAACATGGAAAGACTTGGACTATTTGAAAGAAGCTATTGTCCACCTTCAGTGAAATAGAGGACAAACATGTATAGTAAAGTTTTACACAGATGCATATGAATGTATATATCTCTATATGAGAATGATTATAAATATCTAAGCACATGTAAGTGTATGTATGTGTATATGTGTGCATATGTTTGTGTTTTTAAACATATATAAATATACACATATATTTATATATGTACACAGAGACATGCATACATATATATGTGTATATGTACATATGTATGTGTGTATATACATATATACGCATACACACATACA
>JAQQSW010020838.1:0-10773 GCA_028646575.1 Pseudocheirus occidentalis | reverse complement strand
CATCATCATCATCATCATCATCAACAACAACATTAGTATTTGATAGCACTTTAAGGTTTGCAAAACTCTTTATTATCTCATCTTATCCTATCGACAACTCTGGGGGTAAGTGTTATTATTATTTCCCTTTATAGATAAGGAAACTGAGGTAGGGAAAAGTTATGTGACTTGCTCAGAGTAGCACAGCTAGGAAATATCTAAGGCTGAATTTGAACTCAGGTTTTCCTGACCCCAGGTGCAGCACTCTGTTAACTTCAACTAATAACTACTTCCACAAAAGTTGGACTTCATTGGAAGAGGGACCACAGTTCAATTTGTGACAGATTCCAGTGACATGGAGCTGACTTTGGAAGGACTGGACTGACACTTTGAAGAAAAACACTTTGCTAGAGTCATTTTTATTGATCTAAAGTTGTTTGAATAGGAATCAATGAAAACTGTCGTTCTGCATTTTCTGTTTCAACAGGAACATGGTTAGTGGTCCCACATCTGTGACTGTCTCCAGAGCTCCTTCATGCACAGATATATGTAACATTCCAAGTCTACTTCAAGGATCTGTGATTTTGTTGGTCACACAATCATAGATTCAGAGCCAAAAGGGACTTCAGAGGCCATTTGGTTCAATTCCCCCATTTTACAGATGAAGACACAGTGGCCCGAAGAGTTGATGACTTGTCCATGGTCACAGATAAGAACAGAGGCAAGATTTGAACTCGTCTTCTGACTCCCAAGCCATTGTTCTTTCTACTGTATCACCCTTGTACTTCCTCTCTGGTAGCAGGAGTTCCTCCAATGATGCTGATCATGGCCCCTCCAATCCTTAGAAGGTACCTTGGTGAGCTGCTGTGGCAAATAAATAAACAAATAAACAAGCAAATGAAATGAAGTGAAAAAATGAATGAATGAATAACCATCATCTAGCAGCCTCCCTTCTGGGGCTGATCCTCTTTAAACTAGGCTGGTCCTTGGACAGATGACAGACACAGTCCACTGCTGGTTTTGTGCCCAAAGCCTTCCCAGCTCGGTGTATGATGCCAGACCTTACGGTCTGTTGGCACAGCATTTTAGCACTCAGAGTCACCTCTATGCCTCAATGAGGCATCCAAGAAGGATGGAGAATAAGGAAATATGCTTCTAATTTCTATAGCACCATTTCCTCCCAAAGAGAAATCCCCTTCAGAAATATTAGTTTTGTCTGCAAAACATTTCAGAGGATGGCAGGAATTCTTTACCCTTAAAATACAGATGGCGATATTGAGGCACAGTGAAGGCTTCACACCAAGTTAGTGACAGAGCCACAATTAGAACTCAGGTCTTCTGGTGCCCAGGCTTGGGGAATTTTACCACTAAACTTTGTTGTTCATTCTTTGAAGAGGACCAGTGACATCATGGGTTGACTTGGGATTTAAGTGGGGCAGAGTTGCACCAAGTTGTCAACCTCAACCTCTTTCCAGAGTCATGGGAGGATAAAAATCAGGATGACTGGACCCGGGAAAAGACCACAGCCAGCGCAATATTCAGGCTCAGTATGAGCTGTCTGTGGCTTGGGAGGGAAGGTGACTGCTCCAGAGGCAGCCAGATAGAGCAGACAGCAAGGGCTGCCCTCTTCCGGCTCCCAAATGCATTTAGGGGCTCTAACCCTGCTCCCTAAAGGCAGTCTAAGCACAGACTAGAAGGAGCTGATGGTCTCTCCACTCTTCCTTCTTCTTCCCCCTCCATGAGAGTCCAGATGTAAAAGGGCCATTTGAAATACATTGTAACTACAAGTATGACTCAGTCTGGTTCAGGCATGTGGGGGCCTGTTTTTCTATCTCCATATTTCCATATGGAAATCTCAGCAAGTCGGTGAGAGGCACTTGCTATACATTCCCAAACCCAGCCAGCGGGATGAGTGTAAAGATCAGGGGATCAACTGCTTGACAGTATGGAGTGGCCTGGACAAGAAGCCAAGGTATCCAGGGTTTCTCTAGTCCCATATCTTCCCTTCTCTTTCCCCTTTATCAAATGAAGGGGTTTAACTAAATGATTTCTAAGGTCCCTTCCGGCTGGCTAAGGTCTTTTTTAGAAGCTCACTGACCCGAGCCATGGATGTTAATTCCCTTACTCCCTCTTTCTTATGGTCATCGCCATCATCACTGACATTTATATAACAGTTTTGGTTTTGAAAAATGCTTTGCATACATTATGAGGCCTTTCCTGACCCTCCCAGATGCTAGTGTCTCCCTCATCCCAGATTTTCCCATATTTACTTATATACACTTTAATGTGTACATATTGTCTCACCCAGTAATGGGAGCTCCTTGAGGGCAGGTTTTTTCATTTTTTGCCTTTATGCCCTCATATTGTGACTGGCACATGGCAGGTGCTTAATAAGTGTTTTTTGATTGATCTCATTTAATCCTGGAACCAAACCTGAAATCTATATTATGTATAGAAGAGAACACTGAGGTTCAGAGAGGAAAGTTGAGTAATTAACTCAGAGTCCCATTGCTAGTAAGTTTCATGGGTCAGTTTTGCCTGGTTCTGAGGTCAGCATCTTGTCACAACATCTCCCATAATACTAAATCTCTCCAGCCATTTGAAAAGACAGGATCACAACATGAACTGGACAAGAGACTGTTGATAGGGCAGTGGAAACCCATCCTCAGCACTGTAGCTGGCAAGGGATGGGACCCAAGGCAGAAAAGAGTTCAATAATTAAAGTGCTTAGATTAACCATGAGTCTAGAACAACCGAGAAAGACAAAGAAAGATCTGCTTTGTTATAACACATACGGAAACTGAGGCCCAGAGAGTGATCCAAATGCTCAACGTCACACAATAGAATGGAGACAGAAAAGAGAATTCAAGCTCTGATTTCCCAGGGGGAGTGAAATAATCTTCTTAAAATTAGATTGCCAAGTCCCCAACAATACAACAGGTCAGGTTCATGCCTGCAACTCCTAGGTTTCCTCTAGGGCAGGCTCATCCACAGGTTGCTAGACAGTCAAATGCCTCTGGTGATAATTCTGTCCTGAATGAAACAGACTTTACCTTTGGGCAAGCCTCTCTTTGTGTCTCTAGGTCTTGTTCCTAGATGTAGAGCTCCAGTGTGTGTGTGTGTGTGTGTGTGTGTGTGTGTGTGTGTGTGTGTTACCCAGTGAAAGAGTAACATGGTATGCCAGAAAGAGCATTGGCCTTGGGGTCTTCGAATCCTACCTCAGATATTTATTTCTGTGTATGCAGATGGGCATATTAGTTTACCATCCAGAATCTTAGTGTCCTCATCTGTAAAATGGGAATAAGAATACCAGTAGTCCCTGCAGCCCAGGGTTATGTAAAATTCTACATAAATGACAGCTGGGAAGACTGGGTTTGGCCTGGGTTCATTAGGAAGCTCTTTGGATGTTTTCTTTTTTTTCCTGTTACCAACCCTTCTTTGCAACCAGTCATCTGGACACAAAGTTGAGTTTGTTATCAGGTTCTGGGGGAAAATGGGGTTCAGCTTACGGTTCAAACAAAATTTTATGGTTCACCTCAGTTTTCTTCCTTTTAAGGGTAAAGTTTGACCTTCACCCTGGTATCCATAACATAATGAGGGGACAAAGGTTTAGTGGGGGTGAAGAGGACCAAAGCAAACTGAGAACAAGGGACTGGAAAGAGGTTTAGTGGAGATAAAATACAAAGGTGGGATCAGGGGTGAGATGAGGTTTCAGGGAAGGTAGACAGTGGAGAGACAGAGATAGATATAGTAAACCAAAGAGAATTAAAGAGAGGCATGATGGGAGTGGTCAAGGAAGAGAGGGGAGAGAAAGGAGTGGGAGTGAAAGGAAAGGTCAGGAAATTGAAGTAGAGGACAGAAATACATTGACAAGGGTAGAGAAACTCTGATCCTATAATCACAGAGATGAGAGACAAAGAGAAAGGAATGTGGTGGGAGATGCATGAGAGAAACACAGAGGGAGAGGAGGAAAAAAGGAGAAAGTGATGGGGAGGGGAAAAGAGGAAAGACAGACACAGACACACAGACACACACACAGAGACAGACAGACAGAGAGAGAGACAGAGATAGAGACAGAGAGAGAGACAGAGAGAGACAGAGACAGAGAGAGAGACAGAGAGAGAGAGAGAGAGGGAGAGAGAGAGAAAGGGAGAGAAAAAGAGACAGAGACAGAGAGACAGAGACAGAGAGACACACACAGAGACAGAGAGGAAAAGACAGAGACAGAGAGACACACACACAGATATACAGACAGAAACGCACACAGAAACAGAGAGAGACAGAGAGACATACACAGACAGAGAGAGGAAGAAGGAGAGACAGACACACATACACACACAGAAACAGAGAGACAGAGACAGAGACACAGAGAGAAGTGTGGCGGGAACTGGAAACTCAAGGGTGTGTAAGTGGAGGGGGGGAGTGAATCGGTAGAGAGCTGAATCCATCCCGGAGGGGCGCAGCGTCTGCACATCAGATAAACACCATACAGCTGCGTTTCTCTCCCCCCCCCCCCCTTAATTGACATCTTTGAATCTGTCCCCGCTTGACAAATCAAGCTACTTATTATTAGCGATGACATGGATAAATATCGCAGGCATTCATTTTACATCTGGGCCTCCTGATAATAGAAACCAACATAAAACCTCCCCTCTCCCCACAGGGACAGATTCCCTTTCTGTCTTTCCAGGTTGGATTGTTGGGAGCTCTCCTCGAGCCTAGTGCTGAAATTTTGTGTTGTCACTGAGAGTAAAAAGTAATAAAGCTGCAGAGGTTAGCATATGTTTCCAAGGCTACACTCATTTCCCAGTGGAGCATAAATTTGCTTCTTGCCCAGGATCTCAAAGCACCAGCTGTATCATGGCTCAAATTCATCGTCTCTAGCTTTATAAACAACTCCCTGAGCTACCTTGGCCAAAGCGCCTTTATCTCTCTGGGTCCCAGTTTCTTTCACTCTAAAATGAAGTAATTGGACTAAATACAGATATGGAATCTTAGGATTAGAAGGGACCTTAGAGACCACCTAGTTATTAATTAGTGCTATTCTAGTACAACTTCTGTTTTTTTAGTACTCTTTAAGGTTCCTCCCCACTTTCATACTCAGATTCTACACCAAGCCCCATTAAGAAAACTGTCTGATGACTCCCCATTGCTTATTAGCTCAAATTACTTAGCCTGGTATTCGAGGGTTCCACCGTTCAGCCCTGTCTACCCTTCTAACCTTGGTTTCTATAACCACCCTACACCCCCTCCCTTATGCACTTTAGTAACCCTTGCTGTCTCTCAAACGCTATAGGTTAATTCCCAACTATGAACCTTTGCTCCCACCATCCCCTCCATTGGCATGTGGACAGGCAGGCACAGTATAGTGTAAAGAGCCTTGGAGCTGGAATCAGAAGATGTGTATTTTAATCCTGCCTTTTTCACTTACTAACTGTGAGATCTCAGACAATGGACTTTACCTCTTTGGGCCTCAGTTTCCTTATCTGTAAAATGGACTATCTGACCTCAAGGTTTTTTTGAGTTCTAGATCTATGATCTTTTCATTCTTCCTCTTCCTCCTCCCCAAATCTTGCTCATCCTCCTGGACCCAGGTGGAGAAGTCAATCTCTGTCTGCCTCAGTTTTCTCGTTAATAATAATAGCATTTATCTCCCAGAGCTGTAAGGATCCAATAAAATAGTTACAAAGTCTTTAGCATAGTGACTAACACTTAGCAAGGGCTTAATAAATGCTTATTTCCTTCCTCCCTTCCTTTCTTACTTCCTTCTTTCCTCCCTTACCTCATTTTTCCTTCCTTCCTTTCTTCCCAAACATTCATGCTTTTTAAGAAATAGTTATAACTCAGTTGGGGAATGGCTAAACAAGTTGTGGTATATGAATGTAATGGAATACTATTGTGCTATAAAAAATGAGGAACAGACAGGCTTCATATTTACCTGGAGAGGCTTATAGGAACTGATGCTGAGTGAGGGGAGCAGAACCAGGAGAGATCTGTACACAATTACAGATACAATGATTGTGTGATGACCAACTTTGATAGACTGGACTCTTCTTAGTAATCTAGGGTTATAAGACAATTCCAAAAAACTCATGATGGAGAGAGATGTCTACATTCAGAGAAAGAACTAGAAAGAACAGAGTTTGAATGCAGATTGAAGCAAACTACCTGCTGTCTTTCTTTTTCTTGTTTGGATTTGTTTCCTCTTTCCCTTTGTTCATTCCATCCATTACAGTCCTTTATAATCTGACTAATGTCTAATGTGAAAGTATTTGCAGATCCTATACTTGATTGCATGCCTCTCAGGGAGGGGGGAGAAAATTTGAAACTCAAGGAATTGTGGAACTGAATCTTGTAAACTAAAAGTAAACGAACAAATTAATAAAGACCAAAAAAATAGTTATAACTCCTATTTCTAAAGGACTTCATAAACTATAGTTTAGCAAGAGTCAGTTCTTCGTGGGGGTTGGTATATTATTACTCAGATTTCACAGATGAGGTAAATGAGGTTCTGAAAACTGAAACCCAAGTGTACAGTCAGGAAGTGCCACAACTCATGCATTCTTACTTAAGACCCAGCACTATGCCATTCTTCCTTCACTGACTATCCCAGCCTATAATGTTCTTCTTTCTATGACCTTCTGCTTCTGACTATCTGTCCTATTTTTGTCTTTTTGGAGAGGGGAAGGCAAGGCAATTGGGGTTAAGTGACTTACCCAGGTCACACAGCTAATAAATATTAAGTATCTAAGGCTGGGAATCCAACACAGGTTCTCCTAACTCCAGAGCTATTGCTCTATTCACTGTGCCAACTGGCCTCTCCTATTTGTACTTTCCCCCTCCACCAATAGCTTGTAAAGTGCTTGAGGGCAAAGGCCATATCTTTAATTTCTCTATACTCACTGTAACTCCTAGCATGGAGCAAGACAAGTTGAGCAGGTGCTCAACAAATGTATGCTTCCTGACAGCTTTGCATATTGATTGACAGATTCATTACCCTTTGTCGGGGAAGGAGAAAAGAATCAGAATTTCAGTCCAATTCAGGTGTCCCCATTCCTTCTCTGGAAATAAAGGAGGTTTTTTTTTTTTTTTTGCTTTTTGGAGGGCAGTTGGGGTTAAGTGACTTGCCCAAGGTCACACGGCTAGTTTTTGTGTTAAGTGTCTGAGACCGGATTTGAACTCAGGTCCTCCTGACTCCGGGGCTGGTGCGCTATTCACTGCACCACCTAGCCGCCCCAGGAGTTTCTTATCTATAGTTCATGAGTGAGCACGTATGAAGGGCATGGTCATCTCTGTTCCATCTTAGAGAGTAGGAAAAGGCAAACAAGGGAGATAGCCCGTCACTTGCAGACACACAGATGTGGCACAGTCTGAGTTGGGGAGAGAATGTGAGTCCTCAAAGTGCAAAACTGGCTATGGAAGGCCGTGAGGTTCTTTTCTAAGCCACTTGAAGGCTAGCTCTTCTCTCTGTCCTCTTTCCTGGGGCCACAAAGCACAGAATATCTGTGAAGTAACGTCACAGAATCACAGAGTATTTGAGCTACAAAAACTTAGAGGGCATTTAGTTCAATACCCTAATTTTTTTTGCTCAGAAAAGAAAATTGACTTCTTTAAGGTCACACGACTAGTAACTAAAGTTGTGAGCAGAAAAGAAAGACGAAAACAAAAGCCTCTGGGGACTTCTTACTCTCCCCGGCTCATTCCACTAGTCTTTCCCTCATTTCAACAATGGTCAAATAGAGAGGGATGCAGGTGGGATGGGAGGGGTACTGGCTCCCATTACCTGTCATCACAAGGGGCTTACTTATAAGCATATTCTAAAAACAAGGACAAAAGTGCAAGTTTAATTAAAATGCATCTGGAAGAGAGGAAGCCATGGAGTGAAAGAGGGTCTTTAGGTTGGCCCTCCCTGCCTGGGCCATCTGCTAGGGCCTTTCTGGTTTAGGTGGTCTGGACCATGGGATCTGGACAGGGGTGATTGCAGCAATGGGACTGAATAAAGAGATCTGGTAAGGTGACCAGGTGGTACCTTTGTGGCCCTTGTCTGCTTGTCCCAGGCCCATTCTTTTGCCCTTTCCCCTTCTTCAACACAGATGAGATGGGAGGGGGATGGAAATATACATCTGTAGGCAGATGTCTACAAATCATGAAGTGCAGAGATGGAAAGTACCTTTGAGATCATCTTTTTTCAACTTTGTTGCAAGCTGAATGTTTTTATTTCTCAGTTTCCTCTTATCGGCCCCCTTTGGGTAGAGCCCTTCTACCCTGCTACCTAGTGCTTATCCTGCATCTGTATTCTTCTATCCCTCCTGAGGTGGCAGGCGATAAAATTCACAGTTACTCTTGCCAAGGAAGGCAGTGTGGGGAGGGGTAGGGTGCAAGACTGGGAGCTGGGAAGGCCTGGGTTCTCATCCCACCATAAGCATTTTCTAGCTGGGAGATCTAAGAGAGTTTAACTCCTCTGTGCATGTATCTATAAAATGAGAGCCTTGGGATCAATGGCTTCCCAGGTTCCTTCCAGCTCTCGGTTTTATGATCTTATGACCTGGGTATGTTTCCTTACTCTGCTACTGATGTGTGACTTTACTTTTCTGACCACTGCTTTCCTTTCCTGCAAAATGGCATATGATAATTTCCTAAGGTCCCTTAGAGTTCTAACCTATGACTCTCCATGGGAGGATGGATGTGAAAGCCCTCTGCAAATCTCTGTAAAACAACCTATGAGGTTAAGGTATAATTTCTATTGTTACTTAATTGTGGGATCCTGGAGTCTGAAAAGCCCTGCCACCCCAAAGGAATTAATCACTAAGTGAATAATTTTAGCCAGGAGGTGTTAGGAATGGACTTAAAAGTAGGTAGAATAGATGGACCTTGATGGATGCCAAAACAGCACCTTGCCACCGAATGTTTCTCTCATCCCAATATGCGCCATCTGTGGTGGTTATAACATCAGCCTGAAAGGATGCACATAGAAAATATTCCCTGAGAGCAGTTAGGATAGCCCCTCTAGTCATTCTTGGACTATCCCTTCACTTAAAGAGGATTTAAGATCGATGGGCAAGTCATTCTGGGGAGTGGGGGAGGAACTGCAAGTGTCAAGGCCTACATTTGTCTCTGTAACGTGGAGGAAGGGCTGGGGTGGAGCTAATGAAGCCTTCTCCCAATGACATTCTGGGTGGCAATGACAGATGTTTCCTGGGGAGGAGACAGGTGCTGGCACACGGCCCATTGGGCAAATCAAGGAACGATGTGCCCTTCAACGTCACCATGGATCAGGGAGTCTGCTGGGTCTTGAGGGAGGGGGGCAGGCCGACCTAGCTCTAGGGAAGCTGCTTTCACCTGAGGGGTGCACAGAAGATGGGCCCAGAAAAAGGCAAGGTCCCCCTTGTCTCCAGCCCTGGTTTCCTCTTGGAAAACCATAGGTGGATAAAGGAGAGGGATTCAGAAGGAGAAAGATCCTGGTCATATTGTTGCCCTTCTCTGCATGGGAAAAAGGAGGATAAAGTCTTCATTTTAGCATGCAAGGCCCACCATAATTTCTCCCTGATTGAACCATCTCTTAATGGATCAATCAATCAATCAATATTCATTAGGCATCTACAATGTGCCAGACACTGTGCGAGGGTGAAGATTTAAAGCAAAATGAAACACTTATCTATATGTCTAGAACCTTCAAGGACTTTACATTCAACACGTACCCATCATGGAGATATATTCAAAATACATACAAAGGAAAGCCAAGTTATTTTGGTTGGAATGTGATACTAGTAGGTGGAGGGATTGGGAAAAAGGCCCTTGAACTGAATCTTGAAGGAATCTTGGAGTCCTGAGAAGTGGGAGGAAGGAGAGAATGTGTTTCTGCCCTGGGGGTGGGGTGGGGCACAGACATGGAAGATGAGATGTCTGGGGGGAACAGCAATAGTGAAGAGGGGAGTGATAACCCTGGGAGGGAAGTTTGGAACCAGTTTTTATGGGCTTTAAATGCCCTGGAGAGACATGTATTCGTTTGATCAGAGAAACCAGAGGGAGCCACTTGAGTTTACTGTGCAGGGGAATGCCAAACCCTTGGCTTTTAGTGTTGGCAGGAATCTTAGGAATAATTCAATCCAACCACCTCAGTAGATAATAAACTTCTTGAGGGCAGTGATTTTTTGTCTATATTATCTTATTTGTAACCCCTAGCACTTTGCATGTGTTTGGTGTTTAATACATGTTTGTTTAATTGAATTGAACTTTACAAATGGGGAGAGAGAGGTAGCATGATACTGTGGATAGACTGTTAGACTTTAAGACAGAATATGCAGGTTCAAATCCTGCCTCCAACACCTACCAGCTGTGTGACTTTGGCTAAGTCACCTAACTTCCCTAAGTCTCATTTTCTTCATCTGTAAAATCAGGAGGCTGATCCCTAAGGACTGGTCCAGCTCTAAATCTATGACTATAAACACAGAGTCTTGTCTGAGTAGGATTCGCTCTTTACATTTGCACAGCTTTGAGGTCCTTTGACCCCCCACTGCAGTCCTTGACTAAGCAGTGTCTTTCAGTACTAAGGTTCCTTCTAACTGGTTCCTCCTTGGTAGGGCTTATCTGGAAGGAGGGGAGAAGGATCTTTCTCCCCACCCCATCTCTCTGTCTCTCTTTGTGTCTCTGTCTCTCTTCTTCAGCCTGGTCCCAAACAGCTTTAGGTTCTCTAGAAACTGGGACATTTTACATCTATATAACCTCTAATGCTTGCCAGGTCAGCTAATATGGAGGGAGGGGGGAAAGAGAGAGAGAGACAGAGAGAGAGAGAGA
>JAQQSW010020837.1:0-10774 GCA_028646575.1 Pseudocheirus occidentalis | reverse complement strand
GGTGGTGGTGATGGTGATGGTGATAGTGATGGTGATGGTGATGGTGGTGGTGATGGTGATGGTGATGGTGATGGTGGTGGTGATGGTGATGGTGATAGTGATGCAGTTGCAAGTGCACCCCCACCCTATTTGGAAAGATGACATTGCAACTTTATACAAGAGCATGTTAAGGGTTAATCATTTTCTTTGAAACATAGTCTGCCCAGTTCCCACCTCCCCGTAGCCTCATGGACCTGCATATCAAAACTTCCGACAGTTTTCTTGTAACTTTAGCAAAAGTAGCTTCGGTCAAGGTAGTTCTCAGCACCTACGATGACCAAGCTGCCTCTTTCTACTTCACTGTGATGCAGATGTGACCCTCCTCTGCCAGGGCTACCCCTCCTACTCACGTCCTTGATCTCATCCTCTTGAGCCTTACCCAGTCACTTTCTCTCGCTATCACCCCAACTCTCTCTTTCTCTAATCTTTAACCTGGTCTTTTTTGGAGAGGGGGAAGGTAGGGCAATTGGGGTTAAGTGACTTGCCCGAGGCTAGTTTTTGTGTTAAGTGTCTGAGGTCACATTTGAACTCCTGACTCCAGGGCCCGCGCTCTATTCACTGCTTCACCTAGCCGCCGCTAACCTGGCCTTTTTTCTTAGCTCCTTTTCTAACATCTACAAATAGACCCATCTCCCCGCCTACCTAAAAGAAATCGCTGCATCCTACGAAATCCTCAAGGCACCATTCTTTATCTCTCTCCCCATTCACAGCTAAACTCCAAGAGAAAGCACTTCTCCCTCTCAACTAACCCCCCCCCCCCGAAGTTGACTTTCCCTCTTATCTTCGATCTGAAGCTGTCCTCTTCAAAGTTATCAGTGATTTCTTAATTGTCCAATCTAATCACCTGTTCTCAGTCTTTATTCTCCTCCGACCTCTCTGCTGCTGCCTTTGACAAGCTCCTTAAAACCTTCTCCTCTCTGGGATCTCATGATGTTAGTCTTTCCTCATTTTCCTCCTGCCTGTCTGATCACTCATTGCTACATCTTCATACATGTCACACCCATAACTGGCATCTCTCAAGGCTCTATCCTTGGCCTTCTTTCTCTTCTTGGTGACCTCAGCTCCCATAGGTTTAATTTTCACAAAACTCTACTTTATTGAGTCCTAGGTCTACATAACCCACCGTAACCTACTGATTTCTAGTTTAACATCACCAACTGTATCTTGGACATCTGGAACGAGATAAGCTGTAGACATCTCAAAGTCTACACATCCGGAACTGAGCTCAGTATCCTTCCCTCCAAATCCTACCTTCTCAACTTTTCTGTTACTGTCAAGGACATCACCATCTTCCCAGTTACCCAAGCTGGCCACCTTAGAGGTCATCCTCAGCTCCTCATTAGCATTCACCCCATGGAAACCACCTATTGCAAAATCTGGTTGTTTCTCTACAACATCTCTAGTATAAGTCTCCTTTGGATTGTCATAACCACCACTTTAGTTTAGGTCCTTATAACTTCTCCCATAGACATTTGCTATTTATTATAATAACGATTAGTTGGTTTCCTTGTCTCAATTTTCTCCTCATCCTAATCCATCCTCCACTCAGCTGACAAAATAATTTTTCTAAAGTGTAGTTCTCTCTCTCTCTCTGTCTCTCTCTGTCTCTCTGTCTCTCTGTCTCTGTCTCTCTGTCTCTCTGTCTCTCTGTCTCTCTGTCTCTCTCTCTCTCTCTCTCTCTCACACACACACACACACACACACACACACACACACCCCTACTCTATAAACTCCAGTGGCTCCCTATTACCTCCAGAATCAAATGACTCTATCATTTTAAAGTCCTTCATATACTGGTCCTGTCCTATCTTGTTGAACATTACCTTCACATTCAATGAGGTCCAACTAAACTAGACTTCTTGCTATTCTTTGCACTCTACACTTCATCTCTGATCACCATACCTTGGTTCTGTTTTTTTCTCCTTCCTGGAATATAACCCCCCTCACCTCTATCTCTTAGAATACCAGGTTTTTTTTCTCAAAACTTGGATCAAATACCAAATCCACCATGTGGTTTACTCAGTTTGCCAGAGATTTAGGAGAAGTGAAAGGCACAGAGGCAACTAGGTGGAGCAGTAAATAGGGCACTGGCCCTGGAGTCAGGAGGACCTGAGTTCAAATCTGGTCTCAGACACTTAACACTTACTAGCTGTGTGACCTTGGGAAAGTCACTTAACCTTAATTTCCCTGCCTTTCCCCCTCCAAAAAGACAAAAAGGAGTGGAAGGCATCTAGTATGGAAGGTCTTCTCAAGGAGTTAAGCCAGGAAGGGGAGGAGAGACATAGGGTGATAACTAATGGGAATGAGCCTATCAGAATTTTTTAAGAATGGGGGAAACCTGGGCATGTTTGTAGACAGCATAGAAGCAGCCAGTAGACAAGATGAAAAAACAGAAGTGAGAGAATGAGAATGCTGGATGGGGCAACCTACTGGAGGAGACAGGATGAAATGGGAGTGCTTGTGTATGTAGAGGGGTTTGCTTTGGTGGGGAGAAGGGTCACCTCTTCATGTAAGACAGGAATGATGAGGAAAATGACTGAGTGACATGAAATGATGTCACTGACAGTATATCATCATTAAGTTAATTATGAAAACCAGCCCATCGTGAGTGTCCCGTTCCCCCCGCCCCAATAGCACGTATCCACATCTATGGCTGATGTGGCTTTCAAATATGTGTTCAGGTCAAGCTGCCTGAACACATCAGGCTGCTGATCAACAACACATCATGACAGTAGAAAAAACTTCTTGAACTAGGCCTGCGTGTCCTGGCCAATTAGTACTGAAGAGACTTTCCACAAGTTCTGCCATGTTCACATACTCTGGCTAATTATTGTTCAGGGTCACACGTCTAAGTAAGTGTTAAGTGTCTGAGGCTGGATTTGAACTCAAGTCCTTCTGACTCCAGGATCAGTGATCTACTGACTGCACCACCTAGCTGCTGCTTTTATTAATTTTTTTTTCTTTTTGGAGGGGGGAAGGCAGGGCAATTGGGGTTAAGTGACTTGCCCAAGGTCACACAGCTAGTAAGTGTTAAATGTCTGGGATTGGATTTGAACTCGGGTCCTCCTGACTCCAGGGCCAGTGCTCTATTCACTGCACCAACTAGCTGCCCTTGTTATTAAATCTTGAAGAACATTTGACCTAGGAATGCTGGAGTTCTGGACCATGCATGTTCAGACTGTATTGGTTGTCTCCATACAGAGGCCATTCCCATGTCTGCCATGGTTCCTACTCTTGGCTCACCTCTGCCACTTGCACCAGGCTCCCTTATAAGACTCTCATAGCCTTTTAAAATCACCCATTCTGGGAGCATCTTTCTTGTGATCAGAATTTGTGTTTGGTCTCCTCACCAGGGGGTAGACAGAGAAAGCAGAGAAGCCCTGAATGAATGTCTCTAGTAAAAGGGCAAAGCAGTAGAGAGTACCTACTTGGAAGAGTGAACACTGACTTTTACCCATGTTGTGACCCCACCCAGGGTACTATTATAAGCAGGAGTGTGCTGATAATGTTTAACAATCAGCTCTCCAAAAAAAACCCTATGCACAATAAACTTTTCAGTTTAATCTGCATTTTAGATATTTTCTCCATTACTTTCTTAAGTTCAGACAAGCAAGAAAATGGTTTTAGTGTTTGTTAGTTTCTGAGGTGCAAATACCCACACTGAAAATTTAACAATCAGTTCTCATGAGCTGGCATGGACTGGCTTCAGCGCATCCCTTCCCATAAGTCATAGGAACTAGACAGATCCTTACATGAAAGCTAGCCCTCCAGAGCTGGGGTATTCCTTTGTCTCTCTCTACTGATTTGGATGAGAATCCTTTCTTTGTCCTTTATTGTGTAAATAAAACTGTTCCATATACATTTTTTTCTTATAAAAAGAAACGGAGTCTGCTAAAATTTTCCCAGTGAGGGAGACTCTTGTCCTCAAGCATTATGGGAACTTAGAGTCCCCAGACATGCTCTTTTCAATTAATATCTGTTGGTGGAGAAAATATACAGATGGCAAGAAACCCTTAGGAATTCAGTAACACCTTTAAGTGGACTTAGATTTTTGTTAAGCACAATACTCTCTGCATACATTTGAAAATCAGCAATACATAGGCGTGGGAGACATATCATTTTCCCAGTCTATAGAAGGTATGTTTACTTCTTTATGGATTTGAATATAGACTCAGGGATCCCTCTGGGAGTTTTACAGCCCACAAGAAGAGAACCACTGGGTTAAGGCATATAATTCAATTCAGCAAACATTCGTCACGTGCCTCCTTGGGTAGGCATTATGCTAGACCTTGATAATAGAAAAACAAAAATGGAAAACAGCCTTTACCTTTGAAAAATGTACATTATACTTGGGGGGATCCTTTGTGTTGCCTTCCTCTTGATCTGATTGTGAGTTCCCTGAGAGCAGGGTCTGAACCCCTTTTCTATCTGTATCCCCAGTATTTAATACAGTGTTTGGTAGATAGTAAGCAATTAATAAATGGGCTTTTTCTTTTTCAAAACTTTATTTTAGGCTCAAATGCCAGAACATAAATACAGAATAAAGAAACAAAAACATATCATAAACTTAAATATTGGAACTTAAATATAAGGTTAGAATAAAAGCAAGTCATGTGCATTGTAGACCATAAGAGAGGATTCAAAATATGTAACAATAGATTTTCATTTCAAGAAAGCCTATATGATAAATAATACATGTGTTGAAAACTGTCCATCTTTTCTTTGCTTCCTTGTTAGTTTTCTGTTGTTCTCTGCTGTGTACTTTTTCACTGTTCTTTTTTCCCCTCTTCTGAACCCTCTCCAGAAGGCTACAATAAAGTTTAGATATGTTTTTCTATAAATGTTTTTCATTCATTCATTTTCATTTCATTCATTCATATAAGTATATATAAAGCATAAGTAAATACAAGTAAGGGAATTATGGGGGTGAAGGAGAGATCCAGAGAAAACATTATCAGAAAGATATGGTAGGAACCTCAGAGGTCACCTAATCCAACCTCTCACCCCACATAAGAATTTTTTGTACTGTAATTCTGAGAAGTAGGCAGTTAGGTGGCGATGCAGTTTATAGAGAGATGGGCCTAGCATCAGGAAGATCTGAGTTCAAATCCAACCTCAGACACTTACTAGCTGTATGACCCTGGACAAGTCACTTTATCCTGTTTGCCTCAGTTTCCTTATCTGTAAAATGATCTGGAGAAGGAAATGGCACACCTCTCCAGTATCTTTGCCAAGAAAAACCCAAATGGACTCACAAACAGTTGGACATGACTGAAAAAAATAAACAAACAGCTGAACAACAACACAAAATTTTCCCCTGCTTGCCCCCTGAAAAAGAAAAACAAAAGCCTTTTATTAAATAAACATAGTCAAGCAAAACAAATTCTCCTAAATTATGTGTCTCATTTTACATACATTTGGTAACTATCATCTTTCCATCAAGAGATGGATAGTATTCATCAACATCATTCCTCTGGAATCATAGTGGGTCATTGCTTTGATCAGAGATCTTGAGCCCTTCAAAACTGTTCAGTTTTACAATACTGATACTATAGTATAAATTTTTTCTACTGGTTCTGCTCACTATACTCTGTGTTGGTCTGTAGATGCCTTCCCTGAAACCAATTTTTTTTTCATTTCTTAACACACAAGTATATTCCATTATAGTAAAAGAAAACATAGTTTATTCTGCCTCCCATTTTTCCATCCCGGCTTCCTCTTAATGACTGTCCTTTTAAGTAAAATTATGTTTCCTATTTAAAAAATAAATTGTTGTTGCTAACTTTTGTTTTCCTTTCACCTAAATTTCTCCTTCCTCCACTCCACTCCCAGAGAGCCATCCCAGATAACAAAGAATATTTTTCCCACTTTAACTGAGTAATCTCCCAACATACAACCTTTTGCCCAGTAAAGCTGACTTTACTTTTAACTGAGTAGATGTGTCCTGATTCTCTTGTGAAATCTCCAAACAGCTCTGGACTCTCTCTAGTTGCCTGTCGGTGTGTTGAGCTCTCATGCAGAGGTAGTAGTGGTCTATCGTCTATTATCCAGCTCTCTAGAAGTTGGCTTGGGTGTCAGCGGGACATGGGTTGTAGCCCTGTCTCTGTGGCATATTGATTGTGGGAATTAACTTCTCAATGACCCTTTTTTTTTTTTTGCTCTTTGGAGGGCAGTTGGGGTTAGTGACTTGCCCAAGGTCACATGGCTAGTTTTTTTGTGTTAAGTGTCTGAGGCCAGACTTGAACTGGGGTCCTCCTGACTCCAGAGCCAGTGCTCTACTCACTGCACCACCTAGCCACCCCGACCCAGTCAACCCCTTGGGAAACTCCTCACCCCAATGAAATCATATATAGAATGCAACACAGTCAAGATGGAACTCATCATTTCACTCTCATCCCTCCTTCCGTTAATGGTACCACTAGTCTCTCACTGGGGTTTGTAACAGTCTCTGAGTTATCCTTGGCTCCCCTGCCCCGTGATCAGCTGTCAGATCTTATAGTTTCTATCTCTTCTACATCTTTCAAATCTGTCCCTTTCTCTCCACTTAGGAGGCCACCACCTTAGTTTAGGTCCTTGTCATCTCTCTCCTGGACTACTCCAATGGCCACCTCATTTGGTCTTTCCCCTCTCCAATCTGTCCTCCACATAGTTGCCAATATAAAAGGTTTACAAAGTTCTTTCTCTGCATATTCCGTCTCATTCGAAACTGCACTACAACCTTGTGGAGGAATAGCCATGATAATGTACATTATCTGAGGCACAGAATGATCAATTGATGTGTCTGAGGCAAGATTCAAACTTGTGTCTTCCTGAGACTTCCTAACCTCAATTTTAGCATCTTCTCCTATACCAAGCTGCTTTATAGATCCAGAGCTGGAAGAGACCACAGAAGAGTTGTTCCCTAAGACGGGACCCCCCCTCTTCATTTTACAGAGAAAGAAACCAAGGCTGAGGATGTTAAAGGGACTTGCCCAAAGTCACACAGAGGATCATAAACCAAGAACTGGAAGGGGAAACTAGTGGAGAGAGTGTTAGATTTTTTTTTTTAATTTTTTGGTTTTTGGAGGGGGAAGGCAGAGCAAATGGGGTTAAGTGACTTGCCCAAGGTCATACGGCTAGTAAATGTTATGTGTCTGAAGTCGGATTTGAACTTAGGTCCTCCTGACTCCAGGGCCCGTAAGCTATCCACTGCATCACCTAGCCTCCCCAAGAATGTTGGGTTTAGAAACAAGAAGATCTGACTTGCCAGACGTCATACCCATTCTAAGTATCAGAGGAAAAGATTCAAACCCAGGACTTCCAAAAGCAGAGCCAGCCTCTTGCTCTTTCCATGGAACTATCTGACCTGTTGATGTGCTCCTGGGTTGGTGTGGTACCCAGTGTGAAACTATTTTAGGATTGGGCTGTCGCTCAAGGAGTTGGGTTTGCCCAGAGGCTTCTATCACATTCATAGAGGTGAAAAGGCCTAGAATTAGATCTGTGAGAGTCTCTGAGACTCAGTCTCTGCTCGAGGTAATGTTAGAGCTGGAGGAACTTCCAAGGTCCTTTCGACTGACCTCTCCCCCCCCCCTTTACTTTCCCTTCCTCTGCTGTTGGGAAAGGGATTAGCATTCCTTGATTCACTTAAACCCAGATTCTGTATGGGGGGGGGGGAGGGGAAGCATCTCCAGCTCACTAGGGAGCTGCAGATTTCCTTGGTAAGAGGTGAGGTTTACAGTGTGTAAGCATTCCCAACCTTTTTGGTCCCCTTTGATTTTCAGCAAACCTTTCTCTACACCCTATTCAATAAAAAAAAAATACATTTTAGAGTTCACCATGCACACACACAGAAGAAATAAAATAAGAGATTAATGAATTTTTCATAAAGAAAACTTCATTTGGTATATGTTTTCCCTTGACATTATTGTTTTTTGAAATATTTCAATAGGAAAATATAGTTATACACTCAATATTCCCCATAGAAGCTTCTTATACCCTCGGGGGTATGCATACTCCAGGTTGGGAAGCCCTGCCATGATCTTCCCGCACCATTTTACTTATTTTTATTTTAATAATTTCAATAGAAAATTGACATCTGGAACATCCTTGTTGAAATCCATTTGCGATGAAATTCTATCCCAGGGAACCCCATCTAGTGACTTGAGAGTGAGCCAGTCACAGCTTGCAAAAGATGTACTGCTCCTTTAATAATTAAGAAGAAACTTTATCAATTTGCTAGCATTACAGGACTGTGAAACCATTGGCTGGTTAAGGATTAGCCCCACCCCTGGTGGCCTATAAAAATGCAGCCAGCTCTGCAGTTTGAACAGACTTTCCAAGAAGCCAGTCAATAGACAATCTGTTTGGGAAGTTTGTTTGGCAAGAGGAGAGGGGATTTCTTTGTCCCCTCCCTGGCAGCATCCACTGGAGCAAGAATCTCATCTGAGTCAAGTGAATCGGCTAGAAGTCAAGAAGGTGGGAAGGAAGAGCTGAGCTGTGGAGAGGAGTGGAGCTGGGGAGCCCAGCTGAGGGCCTGGCCAGCAGAGATGGCATTCCCAGGGGAGAGCAGTGTAAGGATAGCCCCAGAGGGAAAAGGCTATCGGGGCCCTGCAGCATCAGAGGGGTGAGTTGCCTTGGCCACATGGTATTTATTACTCCGTGTGTGCCTTTTCTTCTTGTGTAGTTTATGTCATTCTATATGTGTGCCCACTCTTCTTGCTGCTGTGAGTGTCTGTGAGAGGGTTGATGGGGGAATGCTTTACTCCTGCCATTAATGCTTATCTTTTTTAGTAATGCCTTTGCTGTGAGCTACTTGTCAGTTGGTTGACCACTGAACGTAAACCCATTGGTTGGTTAGAAGGGACTTGTAATCAGTAGTTTTAGATGGACGGCCTTGGGAGGCTTTATCTGTGAGAGATCTGGTTACCCCAGAGGGGATACTACACTGAGAGTCTGTAAAGAGATCTGTGGTAGTGTGTAAGTACTAAATACATAGTCCATGCCAGATATTATGCGTATCTGGTGGGGAATATCCAAGGAGGCAGGAAAAGGGTCCTTGCTCTCAAGAATTTTAGCTTGTTGTGTATAAGAGACAATGTGTGTTAGGGAGGAAATCTTTCCATATTCACATAGGCTTGGTGACATAAGACCGTGGACAGTAGAGGCCATTGAATCTGAGCCCTTTATTTTACAGAGGAGGAAACTGAGGCTGAGGGACCAAATGACTTGCCCAGAAGTTAATGAAAATGGCAAGTTACCTCTGATGTGAACTAAACAGAATTTGTTTATTTAAATACTAGCAGATAATTATGAAACATGCAATCTTTGAGAAACAACCTGACCAGTACCATTCCAGCCAAATGTCCATCTCCTCCCATCTCCCTCCCCGCCTTCTGTAGCAGAGCAGATAGGTAGGCTGAAACCTCAGCATACACTCTGAGCAAGATGCGTTGGTTTCCATTATTACAATAACTCACACTCAACTGACTTGTTGGTGTGTTATTAATATAATGAAGGCATAACTCCTGCAGCCTCCAAGGTGGCACATGAGGCGATATGGGAGGGGGGGTCCACCTTCTATCTGGCTTTTTCCCTAGAGGATTCCTGCACCAGCCTGTGACTGAGCCGCCTGCCTCTTAGTGACCTTATCCGTCCTGGGCAGCTGCTCCCCCCTCATCCCCTGAGACCTGAGAGGTCTGCTCTTCACTTCCCTGATGTGAAGGGATTAGAAATGAAGTCTGAGTCATTCTCTGCCTTGACATTTCTCTTTGAGCCTGTTCACTCTGAGCATCTGTGTGGCAGGATGTGCGAGGGTCTCTCTCCCTGCCTGGCGGCATGTGAGTGGTTGCATGTGCTGGAATGTGCATGTGTCTAGTGTCTAATTTAATCAGCATTTATTAGGCTCCGACTCAATCGTTGACTCCATTAATTTTCGTTCATTTGTTTGTTTTTCTCCACGCCCAGTTGTTTTTCACCAAATGCAAGGACTCTCCATCCTTTCTCTGGTCAGAAGCCCTCGAGGGAAGGCATTTAGTGTAGAGGGTCTGCAACGGGGCCAAAGCTGCAAGCCAGCTCCGTTTGATGATTCCTAGCTGTAGGATGGGAGGAGCAGAGACCTGGCCCATAGTTCATCTCTGTGGTCTGGGACAAGGCCCCTTTAGGTTTCTTGGGTAGCGTCTTACATAGATTCTTAGATTTAAAAGTGGAAGGGGCCTCGGACCATCCAGGAGACCCCTTGTATTGGGGTTTTAAGAAAATATTGTGATTGGGCGGGAAGGAGCTTCCCTAACAACCCCCTCCCCCAAGGGACCGAGCAGAGGGAAAGAACCTTCAAACCTTGAAACTCTGAGGAGGCCTAAATTACCCAATGCTAGATCTAGCTGTCCCTTTAGGGTGACTGTGACACTTACGAATAGCCACCCTTTGTTTGGAGCCGCAGACACATACAGCCATCCTCTCCTTACCCCTGCTTCTCCTTTCTTTTTGGCATGTCGGCCACACCTTTCCAAATGCCACTCCTTCCGCCTTAGGGAAGCAGTGTCTCTTGGTGAGTCCCAGTGCTACCCTGCCCAGGGGAATGTGGGCATGTGAGGGGGTCCCCAGAGAACTAGTGCTCCCAGTCTCGGTTCTGCTGTATTTAGTATTCCCTCCGAGTCTCGGAGAGAAAAGCCCACAGATCATCCATCAGGTACTGTGGAATGTGCCTAGCTCTGCCCTGGCTGGCTGGTGTGTGTGTGTGTGTGTGTGTGTGTGTGTG
>JAQQSW010020836.1:0-10774 GCA_028646575.1 Pseudocheirus occidentalis | reverse complement strand
TGATGAGAATGGCAAGATTAGCCGCCTACAACGAGAGTGCCCTTCTGATGAATGTGGTGCTGGAGTCTTTATGGCTAGCCATTTTGACAGACATTATTGTGGCAAGTGTTGTCTAACCTACTGCTTCAACAAGCCAGAAGACAAATAAACATATATATGTGTTAATAAAAAAAGTCAACTAAAAAAATATACATATTAATGCTCAGTGGGCTATGAACAAAGTTATTCCACTTGTCCCATTTTCCATACTATGCTTTATTATTTTAATATACTAGATGGAAGACAACTTTTGAGAAAAAATTAACTGAGGAGAATCTTGTATTCTCTACCTTTATCAGTCCAATATATAAATATAAGGATATATAAAATATACCTGCTATAGAACAGTGCCTATAAAAACCTGTTCCTTTAGTATATTTAGAACAAGGATCGCCTCAATGTGTGCATAAGCCATTTTCAAACATTTTATAGATGTGAAAAAGCAAGTATGAGTTTGTCATTTCACTTTCCTTTTCTGTTTTTTTGAAATGTGTCAACTCCCTGAATGCTGCATTAAGAGCAATTATTTGATTAATAATTAACACTATTTAAACCATCTTTTATGCCACAAAACAGGTCTAACCATGTTCCTTCCTCATTCAGAAAGCTCTCATAATTCCCTCTTGCATCTAGATTAAAACACAAATGTCTCCATTTGATTTTTAAGGATGAGATAGAGGTCAATGACTGGACCTGGGAATTTATTAGCATGAACTCCTGGACGAGGAAAATCTCTCTACCAACACAGATCAGCACCTTTTCTGAAACTTGTAATCTTGAAGAGTTGTCCAGGGCATTGAGAGGACAAGTAATTTGTCCATGATCACATAGCCTGTCAAGAGGCTAGAACTGAACCCAGGTCTTTCCAGCCCTGAAGATGTCCCTGTTTCAAACATATGCCACATTCAATATTTAAAGTCTTTCATAATCTGACTCCTGCCTGCTTCTCCAGGCTTACTGCACATTCCTCTTCTTCACATATTGGCAAGATTAGCCTCAACTAATGAAACCCTCAACTCAGTAACACTGCACAGACTGTCTTCCATATCTGAACTGCACGCCTTCCTCAACTATACCTAAAAAAAACCCAACCTCTTGCTTCCTTTAAGCATCAAGTCCCACCTTTTACAATAAGCCTATTCTGTTCCTCTCCCATTTAAGAAAAGTCCACACACTCCCCTTTCCTCTGAAAGTTACTCTGTATCTACACTGCATCTATTCTGCATGCTGTTCTGTATAGATTCGTCATCTACACCCTTCCTTCCTTCCTGCCAACTGAAGGTAAGCTGTTACAAATCTATCTTTTTAATCCCCAATGTCTAGCACATTGCCAGTCATATAGTAGGAGCTTAATAAATGTTTATTTAAGGGCCACTTAATACTAAAGGTCTTCATTTATCCTTTCTGCTTGATATGTTTTATATCTGGTTGCTTTAGCAAAAAAAAAAAAAAAAAAAAAGCACCTCTTAGCCAACATGGTTGGCTTATTTTTCACAGCTACAACTCCATACGCAATAAAAACATAACATGCAGCAAGATAACTTTATTACAAAATATAATACATTTGCAAAGATCTATAAAAGCACACAAATTTAGCAAGACTCAGAAAGTCTAAGTATTACTTTTAAAAACGAAATAGTGTTATAATTTGATATAAAAGAGAAATGTCATAATTCTTTAGGTATATCTACACAAATGCTTCTTAATTTACTGAAGTAGAATGAAAAAAGCTTCAAAATAAGTCTTAAAAATTAGGTAATTTTAAAATTGAATTATACAATAAATATCTTACCCGAAGTTGAAGACAAGATGTTAACTATAGCAACTTGTGTGTCTGAAAGTGCTTCCTGATATGATAAATTTGCCAAAAACCACTAGAGAGCAGAAAAAGATTTCACATGTGAATAACATACATTTACAATTAAAATCACAAATTATATTTCTTTCCTTTATTCTCCTCCAAATATTATTCATCGCCTCAGTTTTAGAAGCTGTTCTATAATGAAAAAGCAGCTTTAAAAAACTTAGCTGAGACTAAGACATCACCCAAATAACTAATCACTATCAACATCACCCAAATAACTAATCCTAGCTAGGTATGCTTAAGAAAAAATAAATTTAGCAGTTGGAAGTTAGAAAAAACTGTATTTGTTTTTAGAGGATAAGACAGGGATTGGACCTGTGATTTCATTAACACAGAGAACTCCCAAATGAGGAAACTTATTCTCTACTATTGCAAGCTAGCACTTTCTCTATGACATATAGTTTTAAAGAGTCACCTAGAACACTGATAGGTTAAGTGACTTGCCCAGATTCACACAAGCCAGTAAGTGCCAGAGGCAGGAATTCAAGCCAGCTGGCTCTAAGGCCAGCTAATTGTTTTTAATAAGGGCCAAATAATTTACTGAATCAATATTAACCTTTGTTTTGTTCCATACTGATGGCATTCTATAAAAAAGGAACAGCAGTTGACTTCAAACATTTCTACATTCAGAGTATTTTCAACTGTAAGGGAACATTTTAATTCTTTACAAACTGACAAATTTCACAAGTTTTATATCTAAAACTGTTGTTTTAGATGTGTGAATAAAAGGATGTATAAGGTTATATATACAATTTTGCTATTTTAAAAAAAAAATTCCCTTAAACAATTATTGGGGGCAGCTAGGTGGTGTAGTGAATAGAGCAATGGCCCTGAAGTCAGGAGGACCTGAATTTAAATCCAGCCTCAGACACTGGACTTTACTAGCTGTGTGACCTTGGGCAAGTCACTTAATCCAATTGCCTTGCCTTCTGTCCCCCCCCCAAAAAATACACTAAAAAAAAGAAACAATTCTTAGATTTAACCAGGTAACTGTTACTTTATACTTTCTATTAATGTGTAGAAATAGTTGTACAAATCATCATAGTGGCCGTTCTTTTTCTATGTTCCTTCTATTCATCTAGCATATGTTTACATTTTTTCTTATTTTAACTTAGATAAGAAATCTGACCTACATTTCTGTTACCTATTATAAAAAACTATAACAGAATACTAAATCATTTAAGTCAATAAAATGTAAGCCTAACACTATTACCATTTAAGAATTTTTCATCAGTAATACACTGCCTAGGAGAGATCAATATGCTCCTTTGTCAAAGAGTCACTTGCATCTCTTTAAAGAAGTACTTTGTCTTTTTAGATACTGGAGTTAAGCCAGCAAAAAAAAATCTTACCCAACTTAACCTTATTACCATTAGTCACCACTCCCTGAAAGCCTACTTAAAAGTAGGGGCTCATGGTCTCCCTTCTGTCTCCAGTCAATGCTAAGGCTGGAATCTATCTAAAGTTCTCCTCCTTCCTAATCTTTTTCATCCACTGAAATAAGAAAATGAGGTAGTATCAAAGAAAATCAGCAACATAAATCATACTGTCACAGAAATAATTATATCCCATCCCTCTCATAAATATTTATCACATTCTACTTTGTATTATATTTATTTGTGAACATGTTTTATCTCCCCTACCAAACCATAAATTCAAGGAGAAAGGCGCTGTCTTATTTATCTTTGTTTCCTCCATGTTCCTACATTATTGCCTAGCACATAGTAAGTGCCTAATAAATGTTTACTGAACTATATCTTAGAAGAATTAGTTTCTCCTGAAAGGGCAAAGTATCTTCTTAATGTCACATGTAAGAAATTCAGATTTATATTTGATTCTATTTTCCCTATCTTGTTTGTTGTTTACCCTATATAAAATAACCTAGGTCTGAGACACAAATATTGAGAGAAATTCTCCCATATTAGAAGTGAAATGAAGTGGAGACCAGAGTTTTTGGTGAGAAGATCAAAGTCATTTACCACAGTTACAAATCAACTCTATGTAACACATTCTAGAATTAAATTACAATAGCAATGGTGCAATGACTAAGGGCCACTATTCTGATGACACTCATTCAGGTCTAAGTTGGCATTTTCACCTCAGCCTTCCCTTGATAAGTTTTCAATGCTTTTCACTTATCACTCACTTTTTCTGCCATAAATTATCCCTCCTTCTTGAACATTTATTTACTACTACCTCTGTTACACTAACGACAACAAGCTAGCACATTGAAAACAAAGGAAAGGATTTCTCTAAATATTCTATGGAGGTTTACAGTAAGGAGGAAACAACACAGATGACCATGATAATGGCAACTTCCTTAACCATCTCTTTTACTAATATGAAAAACAAATTAAATATTTGAGTCAAAAATACTGCTTGCCTTCTCAGCAATCTCACTGTTCTCTGCTAGTATTAAGAAAAGATGAGCATTTAAATAGAAGGTAATACAAAGGTTAGAGACCACATCTTAATCATATCATCTATCTATCTACCAGTTCTTTCAAGGGACTGCTTACTAGTTCTATGCCTTTCCAATTAGTCAAACTATGTTCCAGACTTAAGATACAACTTTCCAAAAAAGTGTCAAGATAATTCTCTACTATAAATTTATTAATTCATTCATGCAAGAGCTGTACACTAAGCCCTTCCCAGTATGAATATGAATAAAAACAAAAAGTGGAAGTTTTCCATCATACTGAGTGGAACCTCAATAGTAAAAAGACATGGTAAAAAATCCCAAAGGATGTTTAGGCACAAATGTGTTGTAATCTGCACAGCTGGAGACAACATCCAAATCCATGGCATCAATAAAATAGATCAATTTGAATTTTTTAATAATGCTGAGAAGAGTTACAGATAGCTATTAAAAGCTATACAAGTAATCTGCTAACAAGTAACTTATTATGTGTGTGAATACAGAGTACATGTGCATACATTATATGTAAATATATGCATGCTTACATCTCATATATGTATAGATACACACATCAATTCAGTGTATACATATATACATATATTTAATTATGCATAATAAAGACAGTATCTATGAGGGAATAGGTTTTGGTAAAGCTAATATCTAAATAAACCAATGTCTGCAAAGTCAAAAGATCTGAGTTTGAATCGCAGCTTCAATTCCTGTTAGCTTGTGACCCAGAAAAATCACTTAATTCCTCACAGAGCTATGAACAAAGTGTTTTGTATCCCTTGAATACATGTAAAGAATCTAGGACTTTTCTCAGTATGAAGGAATGTCTAGTGAAATTCTCTCCACCAGCTGTGATTACAACCTAGGACTCAGTAAATAAATCATTAGTAATTGTCTGAGGCTTCAAGAGGTTAAGTTATTTACTCAAGGTATTGAAGCTACTAAGTCTCAGAAGCTTGACTGGGACCCAGGGCTTTCTGACTCCAAGTTCAGCATACTATCCTAATAGCAGAATAGGATCAATAGGTCGAGATTTGGAAAGGACCTCAGAGGTCATCAGAGGTCATCTATTCCAAACCCCTCATTTTATAGAAGAAAGTGAAACCCATGGAGATTAAATAATGCACTTAAGGTCAAGAAACTAATTAAACCTAAGAGGTAGGATCTGGACCCTTGTCTTCTGATTCCAGTGCTCTTCACACTATATACCATGGCTTCTAATACCCTGTTACTTCTCTACATAAACGGAATTATTTTATTTTCTGAAAGCTTTAAGAAAAACAATCTTCTAAAATAAAACTGTTACTATGACTTGAAATAAAAATGAAAAGTGAAATCACAATGTTTTTGGGTTTTTGGGGGGTTTTTTTGCTTTTTGGAGGGCAGTTGGGGTTAAGTGACTTGCCCAAGGTCACATGGCTAGTTTTTTTGTGTTAAGTGTCTGAGTCCAGATTTGAACTCAGGTACTCCTGACTCCAGGGCCGGTGCTCTATTCAGTGCGCCACCTAGCCGCCCCACAATGTTTTTTTTTTTAAACTAAAGAGAGACTTTTTTAAAAAATGACCCAAAAAACCAACCACATTAATTTGTCTCAAATTTTCTTGTATTTCCAAGTAAAAGCCTTATTACTTCAGAAAAGACCAAGCTAAAGTTTATGGTTCTATCATTGTTAGGAAAAAAATATTTAAAATTGAAGCAATTAGTAAGTATAAAATTAGAATGAGAAATTTTTACATTTATAAAATCAAACTGTTTTCTGACCCTTATGTACACACACACATATGTGTACATAAACATGTAAGTATATATATATATATATATATATATACATATATATATATAACTTTTTTTTAATAATACCTGTGTGATTTCATTAACACAGGATGCTCCCAGTGCAGTTCTTTCTCTTCTCATACAGACAAGCACCTTCTCTGAACTCATTTCCCCCAAACCATTCTTTGTTCTGAACTTCCCTATTACTGTCAAGGTAATACAAAAGGTAATATAAAATACAACCATTCTCCCAATTAACCAGGCTCCTAACTTTAACTCATCACCTACCTTCACCCCACATATCCAATCTGTTGCTAAATCTAGTCATTTCTACCTTAACAACATTTCTCCTATTGTTCTCTTCTACTCACAAAGTTACCAACTTAGCACAGTGGTAAGTCACTTCATGGCTGGACTATTACAACTGCCTCCTGAATGGCCTCTCTCCCTGCCTGTTTATTTCCCCCTACTCTAGTCTGTTCTCCACTAAGTTGCCAAAGTTATCTACCTAAAGTGCAGATCTGACCACGTCACCCTATTACCAACTCAATAAACTTCTATGGTTCCCCTATTACCTCCCATATCAACTACAAAATGCTCCATTTGGCACTTAAAGCTCTTCAAACCTGGCCCCTTCCTAACATTCCAATCTTTCTACATTTTAGTTTCCTCCACACACAATATAGCGACACTGGCATTGTGAGTATTTCTCATACATGACACCTTTTCTCCCCTCTGTGCCTTTTCACCAGCTCTCTCCTATACCTGGAAGGTTCTCCCTTCCTCACCTCTACCTCCTGGCTTCCTTCAAAATTCAGCACAGAACCCATTTTCTGCAGCCCTTTACTGTCTTTCCTTTCAGATCTACCTTACGAGTAAATTTTTTTGCAAATTAGCTACCCCATTAAATGCAAGTTCTTTGAGGGCAGAGACAGTTTTTACCGTTCTTTGTATTCCCACTTCTTAGAAAGTGCCTAGCACCTAGAATGTGCTCCATAAATGCTTACTGACTGATTCTGTAATTTATATTCTTGGAGAGTTGCCTAGGGTACTGAAAGCCTTGGTATTCCTGATTCCAAGATTTCTCTTACTCCATTACGACATGCTGTTACTATTATAAAATATTACTGCTGTAAATTTGTGCTTTTCATGAATTCCAAATCATTCATATCTTGTTCTTTAAAGCACTATTAAAAGACCACCACTATACAATTTTTGGTTAAATTTCTCTCCTTCAGACACTCTATATTCCATTTATATTGTCCAGATACCTCAATACACATTCTTTCTCCATACCAGGCATGTACACAAATTGTTCCTCATGACTAGAATATACTCTTTCAACACTACCTTTAAATGATGCATTTAAGTGCCAACTTTTCCATGAAGCCTTCTTCTACCTATAAAGTCACTGAGTTTTCTCTCCCTTTTAAAATTAATCTGTATTAATTTGAGGGTCTGGAAGCCATGACAAGTGGATTTAAATCCCACATTTGATAAATATTGTCTGTGCGATCCTGGGTAAATCACTTAGCCTCTCACTACCCTAAGTGACTCCCTAAACCTATAAGTTGGCAGAAGAGTTGCCATATGCTTAGTAAAAGAAGACTCCTTCAAAGAAGCTCAATACTCCAACAAAATCGAAGATTTGGCCATATACAATTAGTTATTTATATACATGTTAATAATTCTAAACTCTACTCTCAAAAGAGTAACAGTTCTTTGAAGGAAGAGTGTTTTCTTATTGTCTCTGGATACCTAGCTTTACACACAATAGGAATTTAATGTATGTTGAATTAAAAATTATAAAGCTTCACTAAAATTACAATCCAGATTTCTCACCAATTCATAAGCTTTCTGCACAATTTGTAGAAATTATTGAAATTTTATGATTAAGGAGGAAATATTAATAAAATTCCTTGATTCTCTACAGAGCTATTAGCATTAATGTTACTTCATAGATTTAAAAAAATCATTCATAAGATTTACATACAGATCTCATAATCAAGATTTCAACAACAATTTCCTTAAGAGAAAATGCTTTGTTTTTATTCATGAATATTATAATGAGTTTTAAAATGCTGCCCAAGTTTTTTTGTTTTGCTAGAATTCTGTTATCCATAATGCTTGAAATACATGGGCCATAGGCTAATGCTTAAAAACATTCTTAAAAAGAACTTAATTTTAAACCAATTGCTATAAGATTTGAATTGATTTAAATTAATTACATCACTATAAAATCATGAAAAACAAGTATACTTATTAAAAGCAATAAAAAACAACAAATCATCTTATATCTTTTTATCAACCCCCAACATATATCCAAAGCACAATCACTTTACAATGATGAACTGGGGAAACCATAAGATTCGGAAGTGTCTCTGTATCCATCAAATAAACATCTAATTATGTTTTGTATAGTTTAACACTGAATTTTATTGTATTCTAATTCTCTTTAAATTGGTAATCTACACATGAGAGTTTAATAGTTTTCAATAGTAACTGTTAAATATACTAATAAATTTTTGACCCCTTATAACATTATCGATATGTAAAATATTTGATTTATTAACTATAATATAAAGAAAAGACCTACCACAAAGCAAAAGAAAAAGCTAATTTTTGCTACTTGAGTTGCAGTAAGTTTCCCTACAGTTTTCAGGATTGACTCTTGTTCTTTCACAGCAGGATATGACATTCGCGATAACTTGGCTTCCAGTGCGTGGCTTGATGGAAGTTGTCGTATCTCCATAATATTACTGAACCTCACACGAGATTTTTTTGGTGCTTAAAAGAAAAAGCATGGCACAATATCATTACATCCTCTACCCACAAGAGAAGTTTTTTAAAAAGATAACATCACTATACTTAATATGCCTGTCTCTGGTTAAACCCAGAAAGTCTAAGAAAGCACTACGCATAGTTAAATGGATACATTTTATTCATTCAAAATGGAAAAAGAAAAATTATCTTTTAAAAAAATAGTAAACTTCTTTACTATTTCTAAAAGTTTCTAAATATGACTAGTTGTTAAACTATTAGTCTACTATGCATATTAATAAGATATTCATAAATGCAACATGATTTTCTCTAAGTTCATTCCTTAAGAGAACTTTCATACATATTTTTAAGAGACTGAAAACTAGAATGTTTTACTGAATTAGTGCACCAGCAGAAAATCATAAGGAATTAGTAGTTGGCCTCTTAAGACCCTTTCTGTGTGTTTTTTAGAAGGCTTAGCTTAAGTGGATACTGTATATAAATTCCGTATGTGGCACAGCCTTAGAGATTTCTGATAATTCAACAATGAATAATTACAAAAGTTAACAACCATGAAAATGCCTTACTAGACAAGACTCATGATTTACTGAATCTAGCATATTACCTGACAAAAGCAGTAAAAAAAAGATGTACTCCATTATGTGATTATCCAAGGGTTGAAATGAACCCCTCAAATTATACAAATTTACCTATTAACTCTAAATCCTCCATGAATATATTTGTAAAAATGATGATGATGATGATGATGATGATGATAACTTGCAGATAGATACACCATGCTTTATAGTTTGCAAAGCAAACAAACAAAACCCTGTGAGCCGAGGTACTGGAATTATCTCCATTTAACACATGAGAAAACTGAAGCATTAAGAGTTCAAGTGACTTAGTTATACAGCTATAAGTATCTAAGACAAGATTCAAACTGAGGCCTTCCTAACTCCAAATCCAGCATTCTATCCCCTGTACCATACAGAGGCCTTAACATTTAAGATATAGCATCTCTAACAGTGAGTATCATAGGTACAGCTCACATGTAAAGCAGGGTTTTAATTTATCCTAAAACTCCCTCTTACTAACTTCCAAGAATGATTCCTGATTTTACCATTCCAAAATTCAGTGAAGTTCAATTTTACCTTATCTGTCCTGATAATGACCTTCAATAGCTCATCACTGTATACTAAGCAAACTTATTCATTAGTCAAATTTGTAGTCAAGGCTTTTTACAGTCTCTAGTCACCCCAAATCTTATCTCATACTATTCCCTTTCAAGCACCTGTCACGTCTGCCAAATTTAACATGCCAACTGTCATAGTTTACTGTCTCCATACATTTTCTAATGTTACTATCTATGCCTTGCTTGACCAAATCGTGTGCCCAAACAACCACGGTTTCATTTAAATCCATGTCTGAAGACCTACGTCAAAGAGATCTTCTTCCATGGAACCATTACTGATTACCCTGGTGGGAAGCTGTCTTCCTTCATGCTGAATCCTCACACCACAAGTCTAAACATCTTATCATTCTACCACTCATTTAAACATATCTAATTTTTGCACTTGGGCGTTGTGGGAAAAAAACATGTCATCCAATGTTATATTCATCTTAGCTCCTATTAAAGTCCCTTACACGTTTTAGGTGCTTATTGTTAAGCAAATAAACTGCTTTTCTTCCTATGCCTTTCTAGACTAACCTTAATCTTGTCAATCTTTCCTCCATGCCCTCAAATGATTTTAATTGGCTTTTCCTAGACACAATTTTTTTTTCTTAAAGAGAAGTAATCACAATGGCATAAACTGTTTCATATGAAGAAAGAAAAACATTTTCTATTTTGTTTCAAATGCTTAGGAATATTTGCTGTCCTTTTTTTTCCTGTTAACACATTAAGAATA
>JAQQSW010020835.1:0-10774 GCA_028646575.1 Pseudocheirus occidentalis | reverse complement strand
AGATTGGCCAAACTGCTTTTCCTCCTCCAAATTAAGTTTCAAAGTTTTACTTTCACTGACTGTCTCTAATCCAGGTTTGCTATATGTGAAGATCCCTTCAGGTGCAGTAGATCTTCTCTGAAGTAGACTCATGCTGTGGCTTGGGGGGCTCAGCTCCTCCCTACCGCCCTGGGGCCTGGCCGTGATTTTGGTCTCGGCTCCCGGCCTGCCCCTGCTGGCCTGCTGGATGAGCCCCTCCTGCTGAGCTGCCTCCCTCTAATCCTTGTTTTTCACACCTTGGTAGATGTGGAGTTGCTGGAGGCACTGTAGATCTTCTCTTTTGTGGACTGGCTGCAGCTAGACTCAACTCCTCCCAACCATCCTGGGGCCTAGCCGTGTTTCCGTTTCAGACTGGGCTGGCCTTGGTTCCTGGATTGCCGTGATGAGCCCCTGCTGCCGAGCTGCCTTCAGCAAGAGATGTGTTTTGTGTATTTTTGTGAGTTTGAGAGTCCTAGAATTTGTTTAGGGTCATATTTTATCAGTATTTAGGGTGGCTTTGTGGGAGCTGTGGAAGCTTGCTGCTTCTACTTCACCATCTTGGCTCTGTCCCTGAAGCTTTGTTCTTTTCTCAGTTATTTACTTTCTGTCTTAAGTTGTTTAACCCAGTGACACATTTGTTGGTCAACAAAAGTCTCAGGCTTTTTGATGGATTAATTAATGCATAGATAACTAATGAGAGGAAGAAGAGCAATTTCTTCTCCTTCAGAGATAAGACATTTTCATTCTGTCCCATTGCAAAGGAACTGTCTGTGCCTTGCCACCACTGTTACGCTACTCCAGCAATCTAGTTCTAAAAGCATTGTCATTTGTTCATGAGCTTCCCGTGATTATTGTCAAAAGTCTGTTCATGGCCTAAATATCTAATTTAGCCCTTAACTCTGCTGAACCAATGTCAGTGAACATTCACTGAAGGCTTTTTATTCAGTATTTGGGATCCAGGGATCACAGACAGAAATTAGGAGGGAGCTTTGAAGCCATCTAGTTTTGTAGGTGAAGAACTGAAACAGAAGTGAAGTAACTTGTCTAAGGTCGCAAGGTCATAAGTGACATGGCTGGGATGGGTTGCCTTACATCTATGAGATGGACAAACAGACAATGACCAGGAGCTAGGATAGGTGCGAATGCAGAAAATCTGGAGCCCTTTCTGATGGGCAGTAGTTTAATAATAACCCCACCTCTAATAAATGGAGAGAAAGATAATCCTCAAACTAGAACCTCAGCTGAAGGGAAAGCTGAATTGGGAGGAGTCTGGGAAAAAAAAGACTGTAAGAGATGGTAGCTTTTTAATTTTTAATTTTTATTTTTTTTTAACAAGGGAGCAGCTCATTGACCATAGTTTAGGTGGTTAAAAGAATTGGTGAAAGAGCTGTTCTACCACAGTCTCCCTGGTAATGCTGCCCAAGATATTAGGTTGACTCTGGAAATGATGGAAGTTAAGGGCCAGATGAAGGGGAGAAAAGCTCTTTGTGAGGGACAACTGGAAGCAGGAAACAGCCCTCTAGATGAGAGTAGATCTGCCAGAGAACAAAGATTCTATCAGGAGGAGGCATTGGGAGTTTTGCAGTGCAGGGATTCAAGTTGCATTTCCAAACATGTACCCTAGTTCCATGCTCCCTGCATGGGCATCCCTTCCCACAGATGTCCTGGTCAAACGTATTCTGCATGTATGGATGTCCCATTATCATGAGGAAGAGACGCTCTTCCCTCTGAGTACATATGGCTTTATTTACATTATTATTTAATGTAAAAGGCTTCGTTAGGAGCTGAGCATATTCTCTGAGTGACGACTGTAAGATGAAACACAACAGAGAACTTGTGACCTATGGTTTGGGGAGGATTCTCCCCGACATAATAGTAGGTAGAGTGCTGGACTTGGAGTTAAGAAGATCTGAATTCACATCTGACTAGTCACTTAACCTCTATTTGCCTTAGTTTCCTCAACTGTTAAATGGGGATAATAATAGCATTTACCTTGTAGAGTTGCTTGTAGAGGATTAAATAAGATAGTACTTGGTACTTAATAGATGCTAAATAAATTACCCTACAAAATACTGGAACCTTGGGTAGCTCATCCAGTAGTGTGTGCGTGTGCGTGCGCGTGTGTGTGTGTGTGTGGGGGGGAAAGTACCCTGTGGCCTATAGATAAGTTTTGTCAAAAAAATAATAGATCGTATCTATAAATAAATTAATATGTTGTGTTACTATGAAGACTCTCAAAGAAAGGGCAGAGTAGCATAGTAGTGAATAGAGGACTGACTTTGGAGTTAAGAAGGGCTGAGTTCTAGTTCCTCCTCTTACACATACAACATGTGTGACCATAAGCTAAGAATTTCACCTCTCAATGTTTAGTGCAAATTCTCTGCAATTATAAATTATAGGCAGCTGCCAATATTTATTAAATAGAGGGAGTTTCTTCACCAGGAGTTAACTTGCATTGATTAAGTCATATATTTAAACCTCACTGCCCAAAAGATAGATTTAACATTAACATTAATAAAGTATATGTATGTGATATGTACATATATATGTATACATATATAATATTTATTAAATACAGTATTTGAAACACATAACAAAAATAACATTTTTGAAAAATGTCTGTCATGTTAAATGACTGCACTTTATAGAACTGTTCTAAATTATTCATTAATCCTTGACTGTAGTAGTTCTGTTCTGTGATAATTATCAGTTTTCTGTCTCTCCAACTTCTCTCTGAATTCATAAATTTCTTTTTCCACTTCTTATATTCTGTTAATAACTATCATTTTCCCCTTCATTATGGACTGGTTTTTTTCACTGCAGATACCAAGTCACTTTTGAAAGAAAACTAAGAGTTTTCTTCACTCCTCTTTGGTAGGTCCCATGAATTGCCTAAGCCTCAGCATGAGGCTTTGTTAAGCTTTGTTAGGATGGAAGTGAAGTGAAATGAAGCTTTGTTAAGATTGTTTCTTAAAAACTCAGTACTCTCATCAGGACAAAAAGCCCAGATATTCATCATATTTGTCATTTCTTATGGCACAGTAAGATTCCATTGTAGTCATGTATTATGAATGGAATAAAAGTAGGAACTTCTCAGGTAACATTCCAGAAATCTGAACAGAATTGTAATAAAGTACCAAAGATTTAGTAACCTTGGCTGGGAGCCTAGGACCCTTGCCTTACTTCCCTGGTTGTAAGTTGAAGTTTTTGCTAAGCTTAGCTAATGCATAGGAGGGGAAAGCATTGACCCTGCAAATTTAACCACAGGTCCAAATGTCCCAGACTTGTTTCCACGCACCACCATCTGACCTGTAACAAATATAAAATTGGAAATCCTGTTGTGGAACTCTGGGCAGCTCACCATGTCATAGAATACCCATGATTCATAAAATATTGTCTGCTTTCATATCCATATTGATATTGTTAGAACATTTATCTTCTGCTTTCATATCTAAGTTGATGCTGATGACCTTTTATCTCTTTTCATGTCCACTAAACATGTACCTTCTGCTTTTTTATTTTACTAACATTTCATCTGCAAATGTCAGCAGATTTTTGCAGTTAAGATCGTGCACCTCAGTTCCTAACTAACAGAAACAGGACAGAACAAAGGAGAGGGGAAAGGAGTGGTCTTTTGGGTATATAACCAAGCTTTGCATATTATATTTTGCCTCTCCTACTAGACTGCTTCTAGTAGTGAGACCACCCTTCTTGCAATAAGAAATAATTAAATAAATCCTTCCTCTCTCTGCTTGGAGATATCTCTGTTTATTTTATTTTGGGCAAGGGTCATCTTGTCCCACACAGCTTGGGGCTCGTCCAGGATCTAGCACCATCCAGTGGCTGGACTCTCTCATTGCAAGTCAGGAACAGGTACCTGTCCGGAGATTTCCCAGTGCTCCTTGACTTGAGGAGAGAAACTCCTGCCATAGAGGGTGATAGACCCAGGACAGCAGAGAAAACTCAGAGAGACAGGAATGAGGATAAGGCTCTGACTGTGTAACTGAAAAAAATCTCTGGCTGGCTGGTGTGGGGGAACAGTCATGAAAGAGAAGCACATTTCTCCTGGAGGTGAACCAAACTAAGGGTCCTGGGGGTCATATGGGCCGACCCACCCTGAGGGAGGGATGCCTTGAGCAAGGTTCCACAGGTGACTGAAGGAAGGCAAGTGACTCCTTCCAGAGAAGGTGGAGAGGGCAAGGAGTGTCCCCCCTCCCACTATTCATTGGGCCACAGGCCTGGGGAGCTCAGCAACAACTTCCATTAAAGATGGAAAAAGCACAATCTAAATCTGGTGTGGTGGAGCGGAAACTAACCGTATCAGTAGAAAGTCCATTAGGGAACAAACTCTGAAACTGGGAGAACTCACCTAGGTATAGAAATCAAGATAAGGGAAAAATGGTAGAAGACTGCTGTTATGTCTGAGTTGGGGTGCCACTTGGAGGAAGTGCTTCCTGGCCAGCATATGACTCTTCCAAAGATTGGGTATACCAAAAGTTGGTTTTATATGTGAACTCTAAAGTGCCATTTAATGCAGAAGAGAGCTTTAGTGCGGCACTCTGGTTATCAGAGCTGGAGGAGGAGCCCAGAGAGGATTCCAGAAAATAGATTAAGTGGGGTCAGCTTAAATGTTTGTCTCATATTGTTCTGTGTAAAGCAAGTGTCTCTATGCAGGGTGTGTGTCTCTGCCTGCAGACTGTGTTTGTGTCTGTGTATTTTTGACAGTTTGCAGTTGAGATGGAAACCCCTCTTCCCCCCTCCCCAATCAAGTGAACGATGGGGGCAGGGGGTGAGAGAAAAAGAATATCAGAAATATTTGCTGTATAGATTAACTGTAGAAAACCTTCTTTTGCTCTTTCTATGTTCTAAATCCTGGCCAGATCTGGAGCCCTGTAGGAGAAAAAAAGAAAAAAGGAGGGGATCTTTCCCCCTCAGATCAAGGATGGGCTGAGGCTGACCAGCTTTTAATCATTTCTTGCCTCACCCAAAGCAAAAGTTCTTGCATAATAGAATGTAACCAGGAGATCAGTTTAGGTAGTGATTAAGGGAAAGAGAGCAGAGGAGTTCAAGACTAAGGATCCTTCAGAGTGAGTGAATTTTACTGAAAAGACACTGAAAAAAGAGAGAGGTAAGGAAAACCTCTAAATCAAAAGAATTTGAGATGTATTGAGGGTTAGTTACTAACAGGGAAGGTGGGAGAAAAATAGAAAATTTAGAAGAGAAAGAGATATTTGAAAGGGAATATTCCCCCATTATGTTTTAAGGTATTGGGAATATAAATGAATATAAGGGCCAGGGTGGTATATAAATCTTACAGTTTGAACCTTTTTGTAAGCCTCTCAGAAAAGGGGGGGCAAAGGAGAGAATGAAATATGGATTTCTTGAAATGTAAATTGTTAGGCATTTAACTCCCTCTAGTTTTTAAGGTTCAAAGTAGCATGAAATTTGGGGTATGATTAATTTGGGATGTAAAGGGATGTAGGTAGTCTGAGCAATAGGTTTGAAAGACTGGGAAGAAGAAATAAAGGCTTGAGTGAAAATGTGAAAGTTAAGAAAGTTTCTGTTTGGGAATAGATAAGGGTGAGCTGGGGGGGGGTATTCCTCCCATCCTGGGGCACCCTTGTATTAGTATCATATGGTTTAAGCATGTTGAGAGGATTTGAGGAAGTTTTGGGGTTTGTTTTTTTTTTTAGTGTAAAGGTTGAAATTGGGTGGTTATTGTTAGTGAATTTGAGATGGGCACTGATTATGGTAGAAAATATAGATTAATTTAACTTGTTAGAATTAAAGAAAGCAATTAGAATTTTGGCCCAGCATATTTTAAAATGACCCGATTATAATAAGGGAAAGCAAACTTCTTGTAAACCTCCTTAGTTTGTATGAAGGTGAATGGGGAATTGAAATATTAAGAAAATATATTAGATGTGTGGATATTTTCTTTTAAGGGGCCAAGGGTATTGGGATCTAGAAATGTATGGTAATATGATTTAAAAGAGGTCTATGTTGTCATTTGGCATTAATGAATTGATTCATTGTATGAACTGTCCCCCTCTCCCCCTTGAATGTTTTGTAAGGATTGTGGTGGAAGCCACATCCTAGGGATTTGTTCAGAATTAATATAAAGGTGTTTTGGCTTTGGCTTGCGCAGTGCTCACTCAAATGGCAAATAAGATGTGTGTTCTGGTGAGAACTGGGGAGGAAAAAGTTAATTGTAACATGTTTGGTAATCTAATGTAAAACTTTCTTTTGGGTGTGAAGTTTGTTAATGGTTATGAGATGAATGAATTTTTGTACAAAGCAGTCTGGAAATAACTAAATTAAAGTTACCAAATTGGTAATTATTTGATCTTGGTTTCAAAGTTTAAATTTTAGGTATTGGATATGTGTGTTTATAATATTCCTGGCTTTCTTATGAAATCTGGTAAATAGTAGTGTTATTTGTGTTATAGGAAATGCAGTTTCTCTTACATTCTATGGGAGAGGCAGTTTTTCTTGTATTATAGATTTTGCTAAATTAGGAATTACACTACAAAAGGAATAGGAAAAATTATGAATAGGGCATTCTAATCATGTGTATTGTAATTTGAGGAATTATAAATTAAGTTTGTTTTAAAGAGAGGGTTTCAATTGAGATTATTTTATGAAATATAACATTGTTAACCAAGTTATCTAGAAGCTATTATATAAATCAGATGTTTATAAAAGCATGTTTGTGAAAAGTAATTATTGGTAACTATGTGAAAAAAAAGACCCTGTGAATCCTCTTGTAAGTTTTGTAAAATCTGAAATTGTTTCTGTGTATGAAAAAGGGGCAGGGTCATCAGCCCTGGGAGGGGAGCTCGTTTCAGTTATGAGTCTCCTAAACAATAAGCCTGACTTGAGGAAAAGAAGGAAGTCTGTGTACAAAAAGATTTTAAAAGGATTCCTAACAGTTGGCTCTATATCAGGACAAGTTTAAAATCTGTGAAAGGGAAGATGTTAAAAGGGGAATCCCCTTAGATATTGGAGTCCTGGCAAAATCTTTTGAGGTATAATATAATTTAATAAGATTAAATTGATGTTATGGTAAAAAGGTTTTGGGACCATACTGCATGTGAATGCTTTGTCCAGTTGGGTCTCTACTGATAATAGGAAGAAGCTAATGGATGGAGAATATTTCACTCTCCAGGTCCGGGGTCACCATCACTATGAGCTGCTTTGGGAACTAAGTGAGGCTTTAGAATTAAAAGAGGCTCACAGTGAGAAAGAACCTGAGGGAACCTGCCCCCACCACAGCTAGTTGAAGTCTAAGAAAGAAGATTCTACCCCCTGTCAGGGCAAAAGACTTCTGGTGAAAAGTAAAATTAAGGGAAATGTTTGAAATATTGCGGCCTTAAGGATATTCTTTCTGAGCATTATGAGAACGATTATTAGATATATAATTTCTCAGTTTGTGAGATTAGACATGGACCTCTGGAAAGTAATCAAGGATAAGCCTTGTTCCAAAAAGTGAGATATTAAAACACACCTTGTCACAACTTTTTGAGCCCAGTATAAAATATAATATTGATGTTGATAGAATAAGGAAGATAGATAAAAAGATTTGAAAAGAAAAGAGCAGGGTCCTCCAGACCTTTCTGTCTCTAGATAGTTGCTTGAGACACCCTAAGTGTGAGGAAGCAGTTTAAGGAGATAGATGTTAATTAATAAGTTAAATAAGGAGATACAATGATGCAACATTATCCCATAAATTAAGTCTGGGATTTCAAAGTGACAGTAGTAAGGTGTATTTGTGTGGAATACAGTTACTGGGCATTTCAAAGTGATGAAAGAGCAATTGGGCATTAATACAATTGACTGAATTAATTGTTGGGTTCAAATCAGAGACATTTTTAGTTTGGAGAAAAGAAATTTTAGTGTGAGCTTAGATTAAGCATAAGGAGATAGAGAAATTTGGGAAGTAGATAAAAATCTGTTAGAACAATCAGTTATAATCCTGATGGAAGATCTGATTTCTTTATGAATAAGAATTCAAAATGTTTTCCTTAACCAGTGTGAGATTGGAAGCATATTTTAAGTTGACTATTGGAGATTGTTACTTAAGATTTGATGGCACTATTAATTGGCTGTTTCTTTGAGTCTAACTTCAGGTATAAATATTAAGAAAAGATACCCAAGCCACCGATCCATGGTGCCAGACCCTGTAAGATACAGGTATGAAGTGCAAAGGAAGGTTGTGGGAATGTCCGTTCCACATGGGCTGAAGTAGAATTCTCCTGACTTGATTTACCCACAAGCACCTGGCAGATCTCAAGCTTGGCTCAATGCAGATTGTAGCTTGGTATACATCTTGCCGGGAATTGATATTCTAAAGTTAAAGAAATATGGTTTTCTTATTACAGTTTTGTCCCTATTCTTGATGACAAGCTTCAATGATCAAAAGTTTTGAAAGTATAACAATAAATCTATTAAATACTTGATTCTGGAACATCAAAAGTTGCTATAAGATTAAAACTATTAGGTTTAGGATTTAGCAGAGGTGCCCCTCTATAAGTAAGGGCCTAGTCTTCCTCTAGTTTGTGGGAATATTAATTTGTTATTTAGCTTCAGCTTTGTTCTAACTAGCTAATGTTAATAGTTTGTGAGTTATTTAGTAAATATTGTTCTAATGGCTAACCCAATGTAAATTCCTTAATGAAAATCTTACTCCTGATGGAGGCATTAATAATTAATTGATGCAGGATATAAAAGGAACAGGCGTGAATATGATAATTAAGATTATAATTTTAATTTTGTAAAAAAGATCAAGGATTAGGTGTGATAACAACTTGATTCCAAGGAAGGCAAAAGAGAGAGGATCTGGGATGACTGGGAAGCCGCTGGGAGGACAGTTTGAGAAATCGCCCCTTTCAGGTCTTGCTGACGCCTGACGCTGATGTCCAGATCCAGGAGCAGGGGTGGACCCACATGAGTGAGAGGACCCGTGGAGCCCCTTGCTGAATGGACAGTTGAACCAGTCAACCCTGGGAAAGAGTTGAAGCTATGCTTCCAGCACCAGCCCGCTACAGTGTGGGCAAATGGACTTTGAGCCTTTGTCCCGTCGTGTGAGAATTTTGATTGCTATGTTTGCTTGTTTTGATTGCTTGTTCCTTTGTTGTTTTTAATAGTTTTTCTACTTGTTCTTTTTGTTTGTGTTTACTTTGAACCCCTACATAAACATTTTATCTGTAATAATAGTGTAATACCATGGGGATTTCCTTAGTTTACTTTTTGTTACATGTTATTATTCCTATTGTATCAATGTCCCCAATGGCGGGAAGAAATAAGTTTGAGCAATTGATAGAAACAGTAGCCCAGACCTTTAATGTGACAAATTGTTGTGTTAGTGGGGGACCACAGCTTGAGCAGTGGCTCTGGAGCATGGTACCCTTGAGACCTGAGTGGCTTTTAAGTAACCTCTCTTTAATCCATAATGGGATTGGTTTTTGGAGACTAGCAGAAAAGCATCAGTGAAAATTAGCGAGTGAGGAAGAAGGGGAATATTGCTTAAAGCAGCAGGGAACAGGGAGCCAGGTTGGAATTAGTCAGTGTAAATGGACATGTGGGGCTGAGAGGCTGAATATATTTGTGAATTGTACCATGTGGCTAAAAATGCAGTTTATGAACCTCAGAAGGGTCTGAGACAAGAGGGGCAGGCAGCAGTGTGATTCCTTCCACAGTGAAAGGGCTAGGGTTCCTAATGTCACAAGACCTTAGCTTGTGTGGTACTGGTCAAATGGAACATACCAAGTTAAAAAGGTTTGATCAATTATAGAGTACTAGCAATCTCACTGACCCTAGAAGAATACCTAAATGTGAATGGACCCCAGGGTCTGGGTTATGGAAGTGCTCCTGGCTTAAAAATAGTAGTGTTAGTTATTTATCTGGACCTTTAGGAAATGAAGAGCTACCCATCTATCTATTTTCCCTTTAGAGGAAATGACCCAATCCTATTCTCAGAAGAACAGCCCACTTTAAGCGGTCATTTTTGGATCTGTGAGCAAACTGCTTATACTCACCTACCTGTCATCTGGTCTGGAGTTTGCTATATAGGATTAGTCAGACCAAAGTTTTTCTTTCTATCAGAACAAGAGGAAGGTCAGTTGGGTATAAGGTTATAGGATGATTTGAGGAAGACAAAAAGGAGTACAAAGTCTTGACACTACCCTGACACAGGTGATGCCAGTGTCTGGGGTGACACATGGTCTCCTGAAAGAATTATCCAAACCAATGGACCAGCAACTTGGATTCAGGATGGAAGCTGGGGATATAGGACTCTGATCTATATCCTCAACTGGCTAATTAGACTTCAGTGGTAGTAGCAATTATTACCAATCAAACTGCAAAAGCCTTGGATTTGCTAGTAGACAAGGCTACCCAAACCCGAGAGGCAGTCCTTCAACATAGACTGGTCTTAGATTATTTGCTCTCTGAGGAAGGTGGGTGTGTTGGAAATTATATCTATCAACCTGCTGTGTGAAACAGACAGGCCCAGCCAGAGGATATAGAGAGAACCTGGATTTTCCAAGAAGGGTATAAAGGAGATAATCCAGGAAGTGCCTGCTGTCCTTCCCAGAACAGGGAGGCCTGGGAAGAAAGCAAGGGCTGATATTGTCCGAATTTTGTGCCTCCATTTGTGATGAGTCTGAAGAGAAATTCTGGGCAGTTTAACCCCACTTCAGCCAAAGCAGTCAATCCCAGCCTTGCCAGTATTTCCAGCGATGGCAGCTTTTTCTAG
>JAQQSW010020834.1:0-10774 GCA_028646575.1 Pseudocheirus occidentalis | reverse complement strand
AGTTTTATAACCATAAAACTGTCAGTCAAAGGTTAATTATGCTAACTAGGTGGGCAAAGGTGGAGTTAGGGAGGAGTTTGGGAGGAGTTTAGGAGTGGTCAATGCTTAAAGGGACATGCACTTTTTATATCAACTGCAGGCGTGTTGCCCATAATTCACTGGAAAATCCCCCTGGGGGGGGCTATCTGGAGGTATGGTTTGGGGCTTGAAATGTCACTAGGTTACTTTTGGTCAAGGATGAATGAGATATATCCAATACGGCTGCTGGGAGGACAGGCTTGATTGTTTCCAAGTCTGGGAACTAGACTGATTAGGGATTCAGGAGATACCATGTTGAGATGGACTCATCTCTCTGATAATGTTGTTCAAGGCTTTTGGGTGCAGCTGGCCACTCAGAACAAAGGGGCTATGGATTTCTCTAAGGTTTTGCTTATAGAATACTATTGAAGGCTTGTTTCTAGGCAGACTTGCTGGCTCAAGGTAAAAGACTTTTAGGCTGGGTGAAGGGGAGAGGCAGAGTTAATACCTTTATGGGGGGGGGGAAGTGTGACTTTTACAACTTAATTGCACAGGCTTGTTACAGACTGATGTTACATACATAGGTACCCAAACATGTGAGATTTTACAAACTGAGGTTACAGACAAAAGCATCCCAGACTGCATCAGTATGGGGAAAGATATACAAAAAGAATTTCCTAAAATAAGCAAACTGACCAAATGGAAAAAAAAAGAAATGCAAAAACTCACTCAAGAAAATAATTCCTTAAAAAAATAGAACTGAGTAAGTGGAAACTAATAACTATCAGATATCAAGATATAATAAAACACAATTTTAAAAAAGTAAAAATAAAAAGAAGTGTCAAATTTCTCATTGGAAAAACAGTTGACCTAGAAAATAGATACAGGAGAGATAATATAAGAATCATTGAACTACATGAAAGCCATGATTTAAAAAAAGGCATGGACAACATTTTCCTAGAAATTATCAAAGAAAGCTAACCTGTTATATTAGAAACATAGGGCAAAATAGAAATCACCTCCTAAAAGACATCTCCAAATGAAAACTCCCAGGAACATCATAGCCAAATGCCAGAGCTCACAGATCAATGAGAAAGTACTTCATGTAGCCAGAAAGAAATAATTCACACATTTTGGAATTACAGTTAGAATTACACAGAATTTGACAGATTCTACCTTAAAGAATAAAGGAGGGCTTGCAATATTATTTAGTGGAAAGCAAAGGAGTTAAGGAGTATAACCAAGAAACACCTACCCAGAAAAGATGAATATAATCTTTCAGTGGGGAAAAATTGGATATTTAATGAAATAGAAATCTTTCAAGAATTCCTAATTAAAAGGCCAGAGCTGACTAGGAACTTTGACCTCCAAAAGAAAAAAGAAAAACATAAGAAATTCAATAACATTATACTGTTTATATTTCTATATGAGAAGATAACATTTGTAACTCTTAAGAACTTTATTGCTATAAGAACAATCAAAAGAAGTATATGGAGACAGAGGACGTGAATATAAGGTGACAATGATGATACCCAATAAACAAAATAAAAGGGTGAAAATTCTTCTATAAGAAGGAGGGGGGAAATTAATAGGATAAATTATTGCACATAAAGGAAGCAAGCTAGAGCTATTATAGTGTTGGGGAAGATGAAGGGTGGCAAGCAAAGCTTAAATCTTAAAATTATCTCATCAAAAGTGGCTCAAAAAGGTAATAACATCTACTTTCTCTTTGATACAGAAATCTATATTACCCTACAAGGAAATGAAAAGAAATGGGGAAAACAGAAGAGGGAGGAAGGAACTGAAAAAATAGAGAGTAGACTGGGGAAGGCAATAATCAGAAGTAAAATACTTATGAATTAGAGAGTAAGCGGAGAGGGGGAGGGGAGAGATAAATAAGGGGAAAATAGCATGGAGGGAAATACACAGTTATCTTAACTATAAATATCAATGGGGTGAAATCGCCCATAAAATACAAGCAGAGAGCAGAATAGGTTAAAAACAAGAATCCTACAATATGTTGGTTGCAAGAAACACATATGATGCAAAGAAATACACTGAGGGTAAATGTAATAGGTTGGAACAGAATCTACTATGCTTTAGCTGAAGCAAATGAACCAGGGGTAGCAATCATGATCTCAGACAAAGCAAAAGCAAAAATAGGTTTAATTAAAAGAGATAAATAAGGAAACTATATCTTGCTAAGAAGTACCATAGTCAATGAAGTCTTATCTGTCCTAAATATATATGCACCAAATAGTATAGCATATAAATTTTTGAAGAAGTTGAATGAGTTACAGGAGGAAATAGACAGTAAAACTATATTAGTGGGGGACCTAAACTTTCTCCTTTCAGAATTAGGTAAATCTCACCAAAAAATAAACAAAAAAAGTAAGAGGTGAATGAAATTCTAGAAAGGTTAATTATGATGGATCTCTGGAGAAAACTGAATAGGAATAGAAAGGAATATATGTTTGTTCATTTATTTTTTTCCTCAGCAGTACATGGAACCTTTAAAAAAATGGCTATGTATTGGGGATTTTAGTTGGGGTTACAAGTAAACATTTATACTGATTCAAAATGTGCCTTTCTGAATAAGCACAGTTTCATTACCATAAGTGGTAGGCCAGTAACTCATGCCTCACTTATTGGTAATTTACTCCAAGATATCTTTTTTCCTCCAAGGCTATTTAACAATGTGTTGCCTGACCCACATTAGAGGACAGTTATTTTTTGCAAAGTGGCAGCTAGATTGCATATGAGACAGCCAAATGGGCTTCTCACTGGGGTCCCTGAGAAGCACCAAAACACTGCTTATGCTATTGAATGAGACAGTGAAAGCATTCTCATAAAATGAAAGAGAAAGTCACCAAACTTGAGCTAGGTCCTAGATCTATTTAGGCCTAAGTTTCATGTTCCTGTAAATTACCTGATTTGGGGGAAATCAGATGATGTGCCCCTATTCCCCCTCCCTTCTTCCTTTAAGGGACTTTTTGTAATGCCGCCCTTTTGCCCATGGATAATCATGGCTATATGTCTTTTATTGGGTAAGAGGGCCTTTCCAGGGTCCTGCATAGATTGTGAGGTCATGTCACCCCACCAATGGGGTAATGATCCAGCATTAGGCAATTTTTGGTGGGAGGAGGTTTGGGGTTTATCTGGAAATTTGGGGGTTTTTCACAGAATTGTTTGTACAAGGGTATATAACTGCTTGCTTGCCTCTTCTTGGGTGCCTCCCTATACCAGGCCTGTCTGGGATGGTGATGCCCAATTCTCACGAGACTTGTCTTTAGAATAAAGATCTTCTGTTTCTACCTGGAGAAACCTCTGAATTTATTTGTGTAAGGGTCTTAGGGGTCTTTATTGCACTCACTATATGCTCGCCCATTCCCTCACTATTCCCTTAGTCATAGGTACCAAAACTAAGATATGAGTAACCAGATGCAAAGCAGTTCTTCAAGATGGACTGTGGGTCATGCCAGATGATCATCTCATTGAATCTAAATGATTATTGGTCCTCCAGTGCTACCAACTCCATACCTAGGGACACATGGACACTGATCTTATCACAGTTTGCCTTTAGGTTTTATGCAGAGGCCCGTTGTGGTGCCTTCCTTGTCAACAATTCAACTCTTTGGAAAAGAATACTATGATAAGAGAGGGGAAGCATTGGGCAGCCCTACCATTTGAACACCTGCTGACTGATTTTATTGAATTGTGAAAGTCTATGGGTTGTTTTGGTTTTTGTTTTGGTAGGTAGAGAGAAATTGAACCATTAGGCAGAAGCCTTTCCAGTTGAAAATTTCACAGCAAACATAGTAGCAAGGTGTCTGATCAAGGATGTAATCTCAAGATTTGGCCTGCCATATTCTATTGATTAGTCAAGGGCCACACTTTTTACTGAAGAGATAATTAAGCAACTCTTCAGGTGTTTTGGGATAATCTTCAGCCTGTACACCCCTTATTACCTACAACCATCAAGAGGAGTTGAATGGCTAAATAAGGAAGTTAGGACTTTTGGGGGAAATCTATGCCAGGAAACACAGCTAAAATGACCTGATACTTCCCTTTGTGTTATTCCAATGTAGAAACTACAATAGGCAGAATTATTGATTGTTAACTTTCAAAATTGTTTGGTAGTTCACCAATCACTCTTCTAGGGCTGGCCACTAAGAATATGAGGCTAGCCACAGGGGACAAAAAATAAGATATGTGATTTCTCTGTTGAATTTTCTTTCACACCTCTTGCAGGAGGAAACCCTGATGCAAACTCTGTCTTTGGAATAGGTAGCACATCCATTTGAGAAAGGTGGCTACTTGTGGAATTCTACCTTCAGGAAGACATGTAGTCCCAAACCCTCCTGGAAAGGACATTCCCAGTTCCTGCTGACAAGTCATACTGCAGTCAAGGAACCCAAATAGATGACCTGGATTGATGATTTCCATGTAAAACCTATGTGACCATGACCAATGACATATAACCTCAAAAGTAGGAAAATACTGAACATATTCTTAATTCAAAAATATTAATTTGCTGAATGATAGGAACTTTCAAAGAAAGGAGAGGGGGCATTCCAGGAAGAAAGGGTAAGTGAAAAGAGCAGTGGGAATACATGAGGAATATTCAGGATGCAACCAGATAGAACTGGGGCTAGAAAAGCTAACAGCCCATTGGGTCAAATTTTCCCTACATATAATCATTAACAACATTTCATAAACATTTATTTACTTGGGGAGCATGGTGACATGGAAAGAGACTTTAGTAATGAGTCCCTAATGTGCCTTTGTACCCCTGGAGAAGGGGCCATATCATGGGTTTTTTTTTCTTCTGAATTATATGAACCTGGAGACATGTCATAAAATTTGTTACTTAGCAGAGGCCACCAGATGCTTCAGGGACATGCAAAGACCCTAGCAAGATTCACAGGGCTGTGTCATATGAGTTCAAGGCACAATATTCGCCTCACCAGGTATGTTGCACTATCTCACTGTACTTCTTTCTAAATTCTTTTGTTTTACCATAGCAGCCCAATGTTATCAAAATCAAAGTAACCTTCAAGGTGATTTTCAAGCTGCCATCATGTTTCATAGACCAGCCATCATCTACTCTTAGGTATGGAATGTTATTTCTGCATCCATGAAGCTGATGAGGCTAAGGAGGGAGCACTACTGAAATCCCTTTTCTAGGAAATAAATTATGAACCTAAAATTAAAAAAAATGCTGCTCAACTTTTATTTTCATCTTGAGCTTTTCCTCCCCCAACTCTATGTAATTGTCTTTTCATACGCTAGCTGCAATTCTTGTTCAAACTCTTAGAAAGTTGTCAATGAACTCATGGCGGATCACACAGCTAATCAGACACAGGAAAGGAGGGATTAGAGAGGAATTCTCAGCTTTGTCCTTGCTTCATCATGAGTCACAGCAGGATAACCTGACCTTAAATCCATTTTTATCAGAGTCTCTCAAATGACATCAGATCTAAAAAGGGAAATAAGGAATTAGGGACAACTCTTGAATACCTGGACTAATAGAAGAGTACTGTACCCCCAGTAATAACTTTTGGTTTGGGGAAAGCTATATTTGATAGCTTAAGGGAAGAACTTTGAGTTTTATTTTGCCTGGGAAATTGTCATTATGACATTACTTTATTTGAGTAAAACTAGTGTAATACCTGTTCAGATAGTCCTGAGGAGAGGGGCAGTTAAGACACGATCTGAATGGGATTTCTAATCTGGAAAGGAGTAGCTTACATTTATTCAGTGCTTCAAGTGTGGTAAATCTTCTTATCGAGCATCCAGTAACATCCCTTTGGGATTAATAATTATATTTGACCATTTGTGACTGGGGAGGTTACACAAAAGAATGAGATCTGACAGAGAGCAATGCACATGCCATTGAATTTTTATTGCATCATTTTAAAAACTTAATCATGTTTAAAAAGCTTAACATAAGCAGGAAAAAAATAACTTATCTGCAGTGTTCAGTAGTTAAAATTAAAAGTGATATAAATGTTCATTTGGAAAGGACCATGAAGGACATATTGTCTAATCGGTGTGTGAACTAGGATAGGCCCCTAAACATCCCACTGAATCCACAGGTTGGAAGATGTCAGTGAAAGGGAATATACCCCCAAGGTGCACTTTGTTAGACATAGTGCACTGCTTTAACCTTTGCATGGAAATGAAATCAGTAATGTGCTAGACAATGTTGCACAGTTACCTCTCTGTTAAAAAATGAACTCAATCCTCTTTTAATCTTAATCTATGTATTAATGTCTTTCCTTCAGTTTCATGAATCTACACAAACGATGAAACAATAACTTAAGCACTTATATTTGCGGGTTTCCAAACTTATAAATATTTACACTTAAAATTTAAACAGTTAATAGAGTAGCTAGGGCTTGTTTTAGCAGATCCCTTGATAAAATTCACCTCTTGTTCTTTGGCCAGAGTTGATCTCATTGGGTCTAGGCAGAATATACCAAATCCCTCAAAAATAGGTCTATGGTGGGACTTGAACTCACCACTTTTTAATTTCTCTAGTTTTGCTATAAGTATACTGTGCCAAAGAATCTCTTCACTGTTTCTGAGAAATTGGAGCCAAAAATAAATCACAATCATGCTTGTATGTTGTCTTCTGGAGCCCAGTTTTGGATTTTGGATTCAAAACACTTCAGTCCACCAGAGCCCAAACTGATTTCTTTTAGCTCCTTTTCTATGAATCAATAAATTACACAGACTCAGAACGTGCTCTCTTTTCCCAGTCAATTCTGTGAATTCTAAATTTTAAATGTGTCTCACCTAAAGCTTCTACTTGAAAAACTCCAATGATGGCAAACGCACCAACTCCTCAAATAGGTCATGTGAGCTTTGAAGTTTAAATTTTAAAATAATCTTGTTGCGTTTTTTACCAAAATTTGCTTTCCTACCATTTCTATGTATTGTTCTTATTTCTACCTTGATTAGCCAACCAGTACCAGAAAAATATTTCTTTTTTGACAATTTTTCAAATTTTTGATGCCTTATCTCAACCACTTCCAAGTCTTTCTTTTTCTGGGCCAATCATTTCCATTTCCTTTCCCTAATATTTATATGGTAAAGTTTCAAATGTTCTTCTCATCAAAGTAATTTGCCAATTTATCAGCATGCTTCCTAAAATTTTGTGCTGAGAAATGAAACAAACTTGAGGTTTCATCATGGTGAGAATGGAACTCTTGTTCTAATTCATTCCAATCATTTTGCTTCCACTAATTCAGTCTAATATTTTACTTACTTTGGAGGTATTCACATAATTACTATATACTTATATCAAGTATAAATTCACCAAAGTTCCCAGATATTTTCCCCCATGGCAATTCTTGTCTTGAGAAATACCAACAGTTGACCTTAAAATTATAATTCATTTCCTCAAAAGAGAGGGATTTGCCAGTCAATTGGTCAGTCACTACTGATTAAGAACCAGCTATTGGTCAAGATCTTTGCTAATTACTGTGGAGAACGCTCTGTTAGCTTTATCTTGCTCTGTCACCCATATGCCAGAAATACTCATCTTTATCTCTTCAAGATCCAGCCTCTTCTTTTCCATGATTGTTGTCCAGATGTTTCACTTCTGCATCATCTTGGCCAGTCTGAGAATATGCTCAGCAGAAGGGAGACAGAAAGTCTTCTCCACCTGTACTTCCCACATTATGGCTATCACTGTTTTCTATGAGAGACTTATTTAAATGTACCTGAAGCCCTGGTCAAACCCTTCATTAGATATTGACAAAATGGCATCAGTATGCCACACACTAGTGATCCTCATTATGAATCCTAACATTCTAGACTGAGGAACAATGACTTGAAGGAGGCTGTGAAGAGATCCCTCACCAAACCTTACCAAACTTTCAAAAAACATGTGAAGTGGCAAACAGTAAACAAAGAGATTCAAAAGCTGAAGTAGAAGTTATAGTAAATAGTGGAATGAGTACAGGCAGTAAATTGCTAGGAATGGAAGAAAACCAAGCAGTGATCAATTAGTTAAGTAGAAAGAACAGAAAACAACAACAAGAAGGTCTCAAAACAGAGATCTGGTACCCTATCAGTAGGCATATTTAAGACCAGAAGAAAGGCAATAAATAAGCAAGTTAGGAAGACAAAAAGACTGTGGTGGGACGTGATCAGAAAAGATCAGAAATAGAATGAAGTAAAATCTGATCAAATTTGGAAAGCAGAGAATGGTGTGTTGAGAAGTTCATTTTTATCTCTTGGGAATCCTTCTGCATCCTATTAAGTATAGGTGCTTATAGCATTTTGCAACATTGTACGTGGAGGAAATGGGGCTGTAAATGGGGCTTATAGGGAGCATAGAGTTTCATAAATCTGCTTAAATGCATAATTATTCATTTTTAAAATTTTGTTAAATGATCTAATAGTACTCTAATTTAATTTAACCCCCCATCAGTATGACCTGAAATGTAAATAACATTTTATCATACTTCAGTCAATAAGCATTTATTAAGTACCACTGTGTCACATAGCTCCCCTAAAGCACTATATAATTGTAAGTATTGAGAGGTATTGTCATTAAAATAACATCAATTCAATTTAAATATAGGAATCATGGAATGAGACAACATTTAGAAGAATCTGAGCCAAAAGGGAAGATTCTTTCCAAAGCTTGCATATCAAGATGAGAATCACAAACGTGGTAGCTCCTTGGGGCAGTTTTTCTAGGTTTTTGATACCTAAAGTTCTGTACCATTGCTAACATTTGTCAGAGAGTTGATTAGGCCATTTTCAAATGACAACCTTGGGATCTACTGGATACTCAACACTGAGACTGGGTGTCTTAGATCATTCCTAGGATTATAAAACAGGATTGAGGTGATGTGAGACCTTATTGAGCAGGTGCAGATATAAGGGGATTTCTCATTTGAGATCACATATAAAGAATCTAAGGACACACCTGAAGCTTTCTACTTGTCACAGAAGAAGTGCTAGGCATTTGGGCTGTCATTATTCTTCCCTAAATTACAGTGAATCACATTGAGATTTTTTTTTAATGACTCAATTTTGTCAATTATATTGACTAAGACTGATTCTTGCCTGAACACTCCCATGTACTTTTTCCTCAGGAAATAATTGCAATAATGTGGGGTTGTTTTCATGACCTATGAAGGATACTGGCAAAATGCATTATCTGTAAATACTTGTCTTCTATTGATGACAGGAAGAAATGGAAAGATCATAACCTTTCTTGCTGAGGTAGGTAAAATGCAAAAGAGAGAAAAAAGGCTCCCTCTTCTCAAACCCTATTTTTTTATGATTGTTAAAAATATTATATCATGAATATCCATAAAGAACAATGTGAAATCTTTCAAATTTCCTTGCCCTACTATGTTCTCAGAAGATTCAGACTATATTCTATGACATTAAGAACCCAAGGTAAGTCCCTTTCCACCTTGATATCTATAGAGATTTTTAGTGTTCTTGAAAGATCAGATGTCAAGTGAATTACCTGAGAGGGAAGTGTCTCTCTCTTCATTATATAATATATTGAAAATAACAATTTTCCTTCAAATCAACTCTGCTTTTGATATAGCATATTCTGATATTAAGATTAAAAAATATTACACACCTGTTTTTGAAGGTTTATTTGTACTTTCATTAGGGAGATTTGTTTTGTTTTTATAAAAAAATTCAACTATAAATTTTTTCTGACCAATATCACAGATATTTTCATGCAAGTATAGAAAATTTAAAAAACCTGTATGAATGTTTGAATACTAATGTTGGTTGGTAGAACAATCACCTTTGTTGTACATATTATGGCTTATAGCACCATCACTGGGTCAAATTTCATGAACATTTTTTTAACATCAATGAAAATGATAGTTGTTAAAAATATTACACTTTTGTCAAGGTTCAACTTCATCGCAGAGATAGCAAAGGAATCTGTCTCTGGTCCAGACACCAAGGAGAGACTATGGGAAATGAGGAGATCTTTCTGAAGTTCTTTGATGTCATATTGAATAGTGAGAATTATTTGCAAATGTCTTGCAAACAGAATCTCTCATGAGTGGTACATCCTAGATTCAAAGAGCATACCCTGGACAGCTTTCCCTGGAAGGAAGAAATGGATAAGTGGAATGAAACTACATCAATTCAAGTAACTGAATTCATTCTCCAGGGCATCACAGATCATCCTGACCTGCAGATCCCCCTTTTCCTTATGTTCCTCATCATCTATATGATCACAGCTCTGGGGAATTTAGGCTTAATTATCTTGACCAAGATTGATTCTCGCCTGAAAACTCCCATGTACTTTTTCCTCAGGAATCTGGCATTTATGGATCTTGGATACTCCACTGCCATTGGCCCAAAAATGTTGCTTAATTTTGTAGTGGAGAAAAATATCATTTCTTACACAGCATGTGCAACTCAACTAGTTATTTTTATAACATTAATTATAAGTGAACTTTTTCTGTTATCAGTGATGGCCTATGACCGCTATGTAGCCATCTGCAATCCACTGCTTTACATGGTCACCATGTCAGATAGAAAGTGCTGCACCTTGGTGACCATCCCATATCTCTACAGCTTTTTTGTAGCATTGCTTACCACAATTAAGATTTTTCACTCATCTTTCTGGAAATCTAATACAATTAGCCATTTCTACTGTGATAGTCTCCCCCTCTTAAGTATTTTATGCAAGGATGCAAAGGATACAGAATTGATCATTCTGAGCCTTTCTGCTTTTAATTTAATTTTCTCC
>JAQQSW010020833.1:0-10774 GCA_028646575.1 Pseudocheirus occidentalis | reverse complement strand
CCTTCCTTCCTTCCTTCCTTCCTTCCTCCCTCCCTCCCTCCCTTCCTCCCTTCTTCCCTCCCTCCCTCTCTCTCTTCATTCCTTCCTTCCATCTTCCCTTCCACCCTCCCTTCCATCCTTCCTTCTTTCCTTGGAATTATATGCCTAGTTCATAAATAAGATAAAAAAAGACATTGTTCTCAGAAACAAGATCTTGAGCATCCCCTTATCTAATGTCTGCTTCCATTTTCCATAAAGGGAGATACACTCAATGCCTTTTGGGATGCTTCCTTCTTCCTTTCCATTCTCCCCTCCACTGTAAGATACAGTCTGGTAACAGTAGAGAATGTCTCAGCAGCACATACTTTTGGCATGTTTAGTCAGGAGGACAGAAGACTTAGGGACAACTTGAAAGCTGTCTTCAAGTATCTGAAGCTCTGTCATATGAAGGAGAGACTAGGCTCATTATGCCTGGTCCTGGAGGTCAGAAGGAAAAGCAATGGGTGGAAGTTAAAAGCAGCCAATTTGAGCTCTTTGCTATGAAAAAGTTACTAACATTCAGAGTTCTTCAAAAGGAAATGGACCATCTCAGGAGGTGGTGTGTTCCACCTCTTTTGACATCTTTGATCAGAGGCTGGATGGGTACATTGTAGTAGAGATTCTTGATTGAACTAAATGGCCATAGAAATTCCTTTCAACTCTCCAATTCCATGATTCTGTCATTCTAATTCCCAAGCAAGAGAGCTGACACCATGTCTTGGTTACATAAACACCCCCCACAGAGTCCTGAAAGAGTTAATACAGTTTCCCTAAGAATAGAATGGCCACTGAACCTGGATGAAGGGAATACCACCCTTATCTGTTCTGGCCACGGCTGAATTTGGTCAAATGCCACAGTGATGACCAAATTGAGGCCTAAACACCATTGGACTTTGGGTGATGCTGTGATGAGGGGGAAGCTAGACCTTGCAGGTGGGAGCAGAGGATTAATAATGAAAAGACGACGTGCACTCAAGAGGAAGAATGTGATATTTACAAAGACTATACAGCCCTTCATTGCCTTTCCCACCTCTGACAAAGCAATAGGCTACTTGGATCCTGCAAAGCTTTGCAAGTGTGCAAGTGAAATTATTCATCAAAAGAGAAATCTAAATGGTTATTGAAGTGCTATTGTATAAGAAAATTGAAATAGGCCAGAGGTTGACTCCAATGCTTAGTATCTCTCAGAACAATCATTCTATTGGTGGCAGACTTGGAAAACTCAATCCTTTTTATAGTAGCTGGCCAATAAGTGCAGAAATAGATGAGGCAACATCTGGCTGGAATGTTGTTCTTTTCTTCATCAGGTGTGGCTGCTCTCATAAGTTCAAGGAGACTGGCTATGCATTGGAGAAATGTTTTACTTAGACATAACTGGAAGAATTGAAAGAGGCCTGCTTTGACTTAAAGGTACTCACTTTGCTTTCTCTGTCTTTTCTTACTCTGACTGGTGAGGTGCTTGCTAGCAGTTACCATAACTCACTCCATGTGCACCCTTTCTTTGAGCACTTCAATTCTAACAATGTGCAAAGCCGCTGAAGTGTGCATACCAATGAAATGAATGCACTGAAAGCATATAAATTTAAAGTAATATCTCAGTTCCTTGGGAGTCACCTATCCAGAACTGTAGTGGATAGATTATGGCCGAGAACTGTAAAGGAAGCACAAAAAAAAACCTTGAGCAGTCAAAATAGCTGCCATCAAGTTCATGCACTTTTTTTTCAGAGAGGAAAGACCTTCAGGTCCTGACTCTGAGGTTTTTTATTTGTATTAAATGTATAATCATAAACTAGTCCAGTTATTTCCCTAGCCCACAGAATGTTAGAAGAACAGTATAAGTAGAATCCCTGGAGGCTGGGAAGCTGATAGGGAGAAGTAAATACTGACAATGGGAGAAGAGGCAGAAAACTTATAATTTTTAAAAAGACAGAAAGAAAAGCTGAAGACTCATTGGATCCTAGACCCAGATTGGACTTTTAGTCTAACTCCTTTATTTTATGAAAGAAGAAACTGAATCTCAGAGAGATGAATGGATTTGCCCAAGGTCACACAGTGGATAACAGTTAATCAATCTAGAGCTGGAAGGGACCTCAGAAATCATCTAGTTCAACCCCCTTATTTTATAGATGAGGAAACTGAGGCCCAGGGTGGGGAAGTAACTTGACCAAAGTCACACAGATAGTAAATGACAGAGATGAGATTTGAATCCACATTGAAAAACAATCCCATATGAAGATTGTACTATATTATAGCTTTACCAAAAAATTGCTGTTGAAAATGCTAAATTAGGTTCTGTACAAACTGAAAGGTAGGCAAACCTGTGGTATACTTAAATAATAATGGCTGTCATTTCTATAGTATCTTAAAGTTGTCAGAGAATACTCCCCCATAACAACCTTATGAGGTAGGTAGGGCAAATTTATTATCATGATTTTATTGATGAGAAACTGGGGCTCAAAGGTTAAATGACTTGTTCAAAATCACACAGAAAGAAGGTGATAGAGATATAAAGACAGAGCTAGATATGGATATGTGCACATATATAGTTATTCATATAATTACTATTATACAACTAATTAATTACATGCATACATACTTTGATGGATCTGTGAGAAAGCCCATATGCATCTCAACCTCAACCTACGAAAAATAGAACCCAGTATCTTTTCTACTATACACATTCCTCTTGTGAGTTTCTCTGATCCCATTGAGGGCAACATCATCCTTCTTCTAGTTGCCTAGGCTGGCAATCTAGGTGTCATCTACTGCTTACACTCACCCACCCACATTTCTAAGCTGTTGCCCAAACTCATCACTTCTTATCTCCACAACACCTCTTATCTGTGTCTTCTCTCCATTCATATATCCACCATCCTAGTACAAACCATGGACAGCTCTGTCTTTGACAGTAGTGTAGCCTCTTAATTGATCTTCCTGCCTCAAGTCTCTCTCCACTGCAGTCCTTCCTGCACACAACAGCCAGAGTGATTTTTCTAAAGTACCAGTGTGCCAATTTCGTTTTTCTACTCAATAAAGTCTAGGAACTCTATATCGCCACTCAGATTGAACATATATTCTTCTGTTTGCCATTTAAAGCTCTTTACAACCTGACCTCTTCCCATCTCTCCAGGCTTTTATATGTTACTGGCCTTCATATGCTGTATACTCAGTGTTTCAGCCATACAGGCCTACTTGGTGAACTCTATACATTATACTCCATTTTCCACCTCTGTGCTTTGGTAGATGCCTAGAATGTTCTCCCTCCTTACTCTTAAAACTCCTGGCATCCTTTAACACTCAGATCAAATATATTTTCTATAGGAATCTTTTCCTAGTTCCTCCAGATGCTAGGTCCTGTCCTTCTAGATTACTTTATATCTACTTGGCATGTTTCTTGTATTTGTTGTTATTGTTTGGTTGTTCAGTCATATTTGACTCTTTTTGACCCCATGGACCATAGCACACTGGGCCCTTCTATCCTCCACTGTCTCTGTCTAAGCTCATGTTTGTTTCTCCCATGATACTCTCTATCCATCCCATCCTCTGTTGTCCCTTTCTCCTTTTGCCTTCAATCATTCCTAACTTCAAGGTCTTTTCCCATGAGTCCTGTCTTCTCCTTATTTGGCCTAAGTATTTAAGATTCAGCTGTATCTTTTATTTATGTATATGTTGTCTCTCTCATTAGGATGTAAGGTCAGGGACTGTTTTATTTTGTCTGTGTCTTCAGTGTTTAGTGTACTTCCTGGTATACAGTAAGCACTTCATTAATCCTTGATTGATGTGATTTATCCTTCCTCTGGTACAGATTGCAACTCCACTGGTACTTTCTCATCCTGTATAACCTCTTTCAATGTCTATGGGTTCCCTTATCCCAAAGGTTGACTCACATCCAGCTAAGAAATAAATGTCACCTTCCATAGACCAGTCATGCATTTTAAAACAATTTTAATAGAAATGCAATGTAGGAGGCTCTATATTAATTATATGTCTAAACTTGTTTTTTATTCCTGAACTTAGTCAACTAAAACATATACATATCACCAAAAGCTGACAGAGATTAAGGAGAGAAATATTAGCTGTAATATACACCTCACATGTACAGTTTCCCCCTCTTTGAAGATGTATTTGTTGGATGCCAGTAACAGACTTATCCATATCAAAATCAAGACTACCCTTCATCCACTTGGTTTTTCCTGTGTGAATAGCTAAGTATACCTCTTTTGAGTGATTATGGATCTTATTAGGGGGTTCTGAAATATCCCAGAGATTGATGCAATCAGCATAATGCCATATGCAAATGAGAGCATCTGGAGGGCCTCTTTTATTTGTACTCCAAGCTAGATAACCTCCTTCATGTAGGCAAACAAATATGGCAGGCACAAATCTCTCTGTTACATGCTTCACTTGATATAAATAATCACAGAATTGTCAAACAGACATCTGTGTTGTTACAGCTTTCAAGGAATCCTGTGTGATTTTGTTACATGCTTGGGACATACTTTGTTGATGGATAGTCTTTAAAGTAGCTCTTTGCTCTACAGAATCAAATTCTAAAAAATAAAACAAAGAACAAATCACAAAACAGTGGGATGCTATTTTTTTTTACATTTTTGTCTATTTTGTGACTAAGGTATATTTTCCTAGAGAGTACTAAATGCATACCTAGCTTTTTTCCTTTTATTTCATATCCATATATGAATAAATCAGTTTTTACATGGAAATGTGAAAGGATATATTGGGATAACCATTGAACAATGTCCTACAAGAAATTATTATATTCAAATACTTAACATAACAACAGAATTTCTCAACAGTTGACAGATCTGCTGAGTCTTTCCATATCCACATCTAAGGGACAAACTAATTAGTTTAAGGGTGGGGCTACACCAACGTCCATCTTTGAAGATGTTCCTTTCTTAGTGAAAATGTGGCTCAAGACAACAGTATGAATGGAAGAATGACAGCAACGGTAACAGTAACAACAAAACAATGGAAATTGAATGCTTCAAAATTATAATAGCCAAGTCTGGTTCCAAAGAAAAGATATGATAAGGCACTTGTCACTTCTTTGCAGAGGTGGAGGACTATGGGTATTGAACTCAGAATATGAATGTTAGACTTTTTTTACATGTTAGTTTTTCTAAACTCATTTCCATCTCTTTTTAATTTTTAAATATTTAATTTTTTTGCTTCTTTTCTTAAGGGGGAGGGCAGGGCAATTGGGATTAAGTGACTTATTGGAGGTCACATGGCTAGTACGTATTAAATGTCTGAGGCTGGATTTGAACTCAAGTCCTTCTGACTCTAGGGCTGGTGCTCTACTCACTGCACCACCTAGTCGCTCTCTCTTTTTAATTTTTGTTAAAAGGGAATGTGTTCTGGAATAGTAAGAATGGAGGAATATACTAGGTAATGTAGGTTATGTGAACACATAAGATAGCCATAAAAATTTATTTTTAACCACTGAAACATAGGACAGCCACCAGACCTGATCTGGCCAGGGTGAAGATGGGGATCCAGTTGTGCCTAACCTATGCTAGCAAGTAGGGCTAGTTTGTATGTTGTGTACCCCTCCTTCCATCCTAATTATAAGCTCCCCCACAGCATGATCTGTGTCCTTCTGCATCTCCACCTCATTCTTCAGTTCTTTGTACAGGATGAGTGCTGAATGAATGCTTGTGGAATTAAATTAATAATAGAACCAAAGCAAACTCAGTGGAAAGTTCCTTTGGATGGAAAACTCAGAAATTCATTTCCGAGCCTGGCTGAGGCTTGGCTCTCCATTTGAGTAATTGCACCTCTTTGAGACAGGCAATTTCAAAATTTTTCAAGGGGAAGATGTTTTGGCTGTGAAGCCCATTAAGCACTGTCATGTATTTGGTTTTGCCTGGCAGCATTGTGGGTTTGCTCTCTGCTTGCTTACAAGATCCTCTCAGGGTGTTTATTGTTTTACTTAGTAACTTCCTGCGGTCATCTGAGGTCTCTCTCTCCATCCCATCCGAGGATGTAAGAGTTCTTCATTGTGGATTTCCACATCGAGGCTGCTTCTCTATGTGCAAAGTGATGGAAAAACTTTGGGGAAATTCAAGGCCCAGGCTTTATTATACCATGGTCAACACATGCCCCAGGAGGCCCTTTATTTTCCTTTGCAAGTGTCTCTTTTTTTTGTAGCATCTACCTGTCATCCTTGTCCCAGGTTTTCATGTCACCTAGATAATTCCATTGCCCCCACCCCATGCCTTTACTTTGGCCTGGGCTTGCCCACATTAATAATATGCCAGCTTTTGGCCTTTCCCCTACCCTCATCTAGATTATCTACCCAGGGTTATGTGGCACAGTGGTGAGAGTTCTGGATTTGGTGGTAAAGGAGCTAGAGTCAAATCCTCTCTCTGTTATGTGCTACTGTGACCTTGGGTAAATAATTTAATCTCTCTGGGCTCACTTTTCTTATCTGTCAAATCAGGAGGTTTTATTAAAAGGTCTCTACAATTTCCTTCCAGCCCTATGGAGGTGATATTATGACACTATAACACTGCTTTCTTTGACCTAATCTTACCTTATACCAAAATAGGTACCAGTAGAATCCTGTGCTGTCTGTTAACAATGAGTACAGAGGAGGTCACCTGGAGCTCTATACTAGACATGAACATTATTCACTTTATGCAGATCCAGTAGGCATTTAAGCGCCATATGCTAGACAGAGGGCAGCTAGGTGGCACTGCAGAGTATATAGAGCTGGGCTTAGGGTCAGGAAGACTCGTCTTCATGAGTTCAAATCTGGCCTCAGACACTTACTAGCCACATGACCCTGGGTAAGTCACTTTACCCTGTTTGCCTCAGTTTCCTCATCTGTAAAATGAACTGGAGAAGGAAATAGAAAGCCACTTCAGTGGCTTTGCCAGGAGAACCCCAAATGATTTCACAAAGAGTTGGACATGACTGAAAAATGACTGAACAACAAACCCTAGATAGATTAGCATGGTCCTTAGGAGATATTCTGCATAGAGTATGTCAGAGGGAAGAAGTAGATGGCAGGCAAGGCTCCAAGAACCTGACAGTGACTCTTGTCTTTCCTGGGTTTATCTGTTGCCTTGGCCACTGGACATCTGGGATGGTCATCCAGTCAAGAGCCCATTTAGTCTTTCTATTTTCCTGGGCAGGGAGGATGGTTGGGTCTGTACTTCTGGGGAGTCAGGGCCCAGAGCACAACTGAATGGTGCTGACAAATTCTGCTGGGGAAGTCTTCCCAGGATGGAATATCTTCATGATAAACTTATGAAATTAACCTTCCAGTTGTGATACTTGTGTTTTAACAGGGGGAAAATGCCTTACCCCTGAAAAGGAGGGTAGACATTTCGGGTACAGTCCCAAGGAAGGTGAATAGAGAAAATATCTTGGATCAGATGTACCTGCAGCATTGCTGTCAATGCTACATTACTAACAATACTCTCCATGCCAGCACTTGGGCAATTTGCAACAAGTAAACATGATCACGGGGAGATTATCCGCCAGGCAGGGCCATGCTGGGGGTATAGCTATCAATATAAACTAGGGTTAATGACATCTAAAGAAGGGAAAAGTACCTATTTGTATTAAAATATTTTAAACAGGTCTTTTGTGGTGGCTAAAAATTGGAAATTGAAGGGATGCCCATCAGTTGGGGAGTGGCTAAATAAGCTGTGGTACATGAGTGTAATAGAATATTATTGTGCTGTAAAAAAAACAACAAGCAGGATTATTTCAGAAAAAAAACCTGCAAAGAATTAGATGAACCGATGCATAGTGAAGTAAACAACCAGGAGAATGTTGTACATTGTAAACAATATTGTTAAATGATGAACTGTGAATGACTTCACTATTCTCAGCCACACAATGATCCAAGACAATCCCAAAGGACTAGCATCAATCACTAAATGTTCATTAAGCAGCAACAATGACCAAAGTTGTATATTGTTATGCTTAATACTTGGCAATATGAAGTAAACAAAGGCAGTCTATGAGCACCTTACCACCTCCACTCCATCCTCCCAGATCTGAACTTCTTTTCACTGATGCAAATCCATATTCTTCAAAGCTAAGTAGAACTACATCCTACTTCTGACTCTGAATTTACTGCATGACTTAGGCAAATCCTTTAACCTCTGTCCCTCAATTCTCTCATTTGCAAAGTGGGTCAAGGGTAAGTCACTGAGAGGATGAAATTTGTCAGTCAATGAGAACCAGTCACTGTACTAAGTCTGGAGATACAAAGAAAGGTAAAAAAATAGTGTCTGCTTGTGAGGAGTTCACAGTCAAATGGAGGAGACAACATGCCAACAACTATGTACAAACAAGCTATATGAACAATAAATATTAAATAATCAATAGAGGGAAGACATTTGAATTAAGAGAGCTTGGGAAAGGCTTCCTGTGAGAAGGTGGGATTTTAGCTGAAGCCAAGGAAGCATATATGCAACAAGAGAGAGCATTCCGTGGCTAGTAAATAGCCAGTGAAAATGCAGAATTGGGAGATGAAAAGTCTTGTTTGGGGAAGAGCAAGGAGGCCAATGTCACTAGATCCTAGAATAAGTAAGGGCAAATAAGGTATAAGAAAGTGGGGTGGGAGGTCATATTATAAAGGACTTTAAATGCTAAGCAGGGGATTTCATATTTGATCCTATAAGTGATAGAGAGCCACTGGAATTGATTGAATTAGGAGGGTGATGTAATCAAGTCTGTGGTTTTTAGGAAGCTCAGTGTGACAACTTAGTGGAAGATAGACTGGAATGGGGAGAGACTTGAGGCAGAGAGGCCGACCAAATGATTGTTGTAATAATCCAAGTGTGAGATTAGATCCAGGTTTGTACCAGGGTACAATATCAGAGGAAAGAAGGGGGAACATACTAGAGATTTCAAGAAGCTCAAATTGGTAGGACTTGGCAACAGATTGGATATGGAGGAAGGGGGCAAGAAAGAGTGAAGATCTGAGGACCACCCCTACATTGTGAGTCTAGGTGACTTAGATGGGGATTTTAAATCCAGCTAAAATCCCACCAAACTACTTAAATGTAGTTTGCATTGCCACTCAACACTCTCTAGTGCTTCCTGACCCGATTTAAAATGTAATTGGGAACTATTTAACAAAAATAAAAATACAATAGAATGTAGGTAATGTTAATGTATGGTTTTCTAAGTCAATATGAAGCCTGAAGAGATCCATATGTATAGTTTAGTGGCTCTGTTTCTATTTGAGTTTGACTCTCCTTACAGGATGGTGGTACACTCAACAGTAATAAGGTTAGGAAGAAAGATGGTTTAGAGCAGTGGTTCTCAACCTTCCTAATACTGCAACCCTTTAATACAGTTCCTCATGTTGTGGTGACCCCCAACCATAAAATTATTTTTGTTGCTACTTCATAACTGTAATTTTGCTACTGTTATGAATCATAATGTAAATATCTGATATGCAGGATGTATTTAAATTGAACATAACCCAAAGATTGAGAACTGCTAGTTTAGAGGGAAAGGTAATATGTTGGACACCTAGTTTGAAATAGGCAATTGGGGATGTGAGACTGAAGGTTAGCAGAGAGATCAGAGCTGGATAAGAAGATTTGAGAATCAGCACTCAGAGATGACACCCAAATCCATGGGACATGATGAGATCACCAAGTTAAATAATAGAGGGAGAAGAGAAGAGGGCCAAGGATATTGATTGTCCTTTAGGATGCCCATGGTTAGCAAGCATCACTTGAAGATTCAGCAAAGGAGAAAAAAATACATAGGATTACAAAGGAAAACAAAGGATAGTGAAAATAAAGATTTATTTTTTCCCATTCAAGTTCATGGACCCCCTTGAAATCTATCCATAGGAGGAGCCAAGATGGCGGCATAGAAGCAGCAAAGCACTGCAGTTCCCACACAACCACCCTAAAAACTCATAAAATGGGACTCTAAACAAATTTTTGAGCTCCAAAACTCTCCCAAATACAGAAAACACATCTGTTGCTGCAGGCAGCTCAGTAGGTGGGGCTCTTCTCAGCAATCTGGGAGCTGTGGAAGGCCCAGCCTGAAACCCCAGCCCAGCCAGGCCCCAGGGCATCGGGCAGAGCCGAGTCTATAGGAGAGAAGATCAGCTGCACTGGAGGCACAGTTACCACATTTATCAGGCTAGAAGAAAAAAAGGCTAAGAGAAAGGTCAGTGGATTTTGCTAAATTTGGGGGAGAAGAGCAGTCCGGCCAAACTGCTCCCAGGGCAAGGAAGCAGCAGGAAGCAGCTGTGGCAGCAGGAATGACTGAGAGCAGCAGTGACCTCCACTGGGCTGCTTCAGAGCCCCGGCCTGCAGATAGGAGGGGGGCTGAGGCGATCGATCAGGGCCAAGGGCTTTTGTGTTGAGCAGCCTGTATCTGGATCATGGTCTTGAGTTGTGGTCCTGGGGTGTGCTTTCAGTGAGCCAAAGCTGGGGAGGTGTGCAGTACCCCACTAATAGCTCCGGCAGCTGTGAAGGCCCCAGCAATTTGGGACAGAGCTTTCCCCCTCCAGGAAGCAGAGTTCCACAGAGCTAAAAAACCAAGCAATTAATAGACTGGCCAACATGAGAAAAAGGAAGCAGGCTAGGAACAGCAGTAAAAACTCTAGAATCCTTTTTTATGGACAAAAAAGACCAAAGTATGGAGCAGGAGGAAGACAACTCAGTCAAAAACTCCCTCACAAAATGCTTCCAAGACACTGGAAGAATGCCTACTAGCTATGGATCGACTTAGAAATGACTTTGAA
>JAQQSW010020832.1:0-10774 GCA_028646575.1 Pseudocheirus occidentalis | reverse complement strand
GGGCCACTGCTGCTGGTTCCAGTAGTTCCCCTCCCCCACTGCTTCCTTGCCCCGGGGGTAGAATGGCCGAACTGCTTTACCCCGCCCCAATTAAGTTTCAAAGTTTCAGCTTTCACTAACCGTCTCTGACCCAAGCTCCCCTCAGGCCGGTGCTTTAGATTTTCTTTGAAGTAGACTCAAGCTGCTCCTCTTGGCCGCCCTGGGGCCTTGCCTGGCCCCACGGTTTTGGGCTGGCTGTTCTCGGTGAGAGCTGCCTCTCCTGTCCTGCTCCTCACGCCTTGGCAGATGTGGGGGTGCTGGAGGCTGTAGAACCTCTGCAGGCTGCCTCCGGGGCTCGGCTCAGCTCCTTCCCACTGTCCCAGGCCTGGCCGCGGTCTCAGCTTCCTGCTGTTCCAGCCTCGGTTCAGGCTTCCGTGCTGAGCCCCTGCTGCCGAGCTGCCTTCAGCGAGAGCTGTGTTCTCTGGATTTTTGTGAGTCTGAGAGTCCTAGACTTTCCTGGACTTTGTCTGGGCTCGTATTTTCTGGGTGTTTAGGGTGGCAGTGTGGGAGCTGCGGGACCTTGATGCTTCTACGCCGCCATCTTGGCTCCGCCCCCGGGAGAGGTATCTTTCAAAATGAATGTGATATAAAAACAAAAATATTAACTTAAAAAATAAGATAGGGAATTGACCCAGGATTATAGTTGCATTTTATGGTTGAGTATTTTTCTAACCAAAAAATCAGCATGGTACAGTAGAAAGTGTTCTGGATTTGGAATTTGAGGCCCTGAATTCAGATCCTAAACTCTTCTACTTAGTATCCATGTCACCTTGAACAAGTTATTCATTACCACTATTAGAAGTTTGTTATCTGTATAATGAAAGAGGAACTTAGATTTGATAAGCTTTAAGAGCCCTTCCAGCTTTCAATAGATTGTCTTAGATGGTTTCTAGTAATAGTACCTAAGTACACTTAGTCCCAGGGACATGTTTCTACAACACAGGACTCTTCTGAGCTGAATATTTTTTGGAGGAATGTTAAGTTCCTTTTTTTGGTTTTATTTTTCTCCTGAAAGGGGAAAAAAAAGTCTGTCTCTTCAGTCAATACAGTATGGGCAATATTAAAAAACTGCAAATGTGCTAACCACAAAGTCTAAAAATCTTTCATGCCAGAGAAGCTGTTAGTGGGTTTAGGAGAAGGGCGTTTCGCCTCAGGGGCTACTGGGTACTTTGTCTAAATATCTTTTCTGTTTGCTTCTTTATCCTGTTCAAACACTGCTTTATTAAGGGTGCTGTTTAGATAAGTCTCATTTATAGCATCATAGAACTCTAGCACTGGAAGGAAGAGAGGAAAAACAACAACAACCACCCAATAATTTTAAACAGTTTGCTGAGAAAAGTAGCAACCACTCTGTATGTCTGCAGAGACAAATGAAGAAAATTCAATGCACCTACTAAGTATGAAGTTCCTACTGTGTGCAGGATGTTTCCTATATTATGCAGTGAGAGGAATATAAAGATAGACAAGATTCAAGTCTCAATAAACTAAGAGACAGCATTATTCATTGGAAAGAATATCATATTTCAAGTCCAAATCCTGGGTTTGATTCTCTATTCTGTTAACTTACTACTTGTGGGACTGGAGGCAAGTCATTTAACCTCTTTGATCTTCCATTTCTGCATCCATTGGACTCAATCCATCTAGACAGCTTACAGGTCTAGACTTCTGATCCTATCATCCTTTTAAAATATTCTTTTAAAAAATTTGAATTTTGAATCGTCTTTTCCTGTTCCATCCTTCTCCTAGCCATTGTGAAGACAAGCATTGTGATATGAATTACACATGTGAAGTCATGCAAGATGTATTTCCACGTTTGTCATGTTGAAAAAATAAACAAAAACAAAAGCAGCAAGAAAAATAAAGTGAAAAAAGTCTGCTTCAAGTTGCAGTCAGAGTTCATCAGTTGTCCTGCTGGCTGTGGATAGCATTTTTCATCATGGGTCTTTTGGAATTATCTTGGATAATTGTATGGATCACAGTAGCTAAATTTTTCACAATTGATCTATTATTACAACATTGCTTTTACTATGTACAATGTCCTCCTGGTTCTACACATTTCAGTTTGTATCAATTCATATAAGTTTTCCCAGATATTTCTGAAAACATCCTGCTCATCATTTCTTATGGCACAATAATATTCCATCACAATCATATACCACAACTTGTTCATTAGCTATTTCTCAATTGATGGGCATCCCCTCAATTTCTGATTCTTTGCCACCAGAAAAGAACTGTTATATACATATATTATATTGTTATTATTATATTTGCATTATATGTCTTTAAATGCAGATCTTTTTTCTTTTGATCCTATCATGCTTAAAAAAATACAAAACAAAAGTCAGGTCATAACATTCCACATCAATAAAAGTACTTATAGGCATTACCACCAGACACTGACCTTCTCTCCCAATTTCCATTCTACCACATTGTTTAGATGATGGAATGACCCCAATACATATCTTGGAGGTCAAAAACAACTTAAAACTACACAAAGGAAATTGCAACTGGAATTTGAACTGTAATGTTTTTCCACAATGAATGAAAAAAGAATACCTTGGGGTATATTTTGTGAGTTTAGAGTTGGAAGGGATGGTAGAGTCTAAGACAGTGGCTCTCAACCTGTGGGTTATGTTCAATTTGTAACAATGAAAATACATTCTGCATATCAGATATTTACATTACTGCTCATAACAGTAGCAAAATTACAGTTATGATGTAGCAATGAAATAATTTTATGGTTGGGGGGGTCACCTCAATATGAGGAACTATATTAAAGGGTCGCAGCATTAAGAAGGTTGAGAACCACTGGTCTAAGACTTAACACTTTTACTTAACAGATGAGAAAACTGAGACCCAGAGAGGTCAAAAGATCACAGATGTAGCTCTGGAAGGGAGTCATTTAGTCTAATCTTTTCATTTTACACATGAAGAAACAGGTCCAAGGAAGTTGTGTGAATTGCTCAATATCACACAGATAGTGTGTGTCAGAAATAGGATTTCAACTCAAATCCTCTGACTCTAAAGACATTGCTCTTTTCACTGTACCACATTGCCTCTCTAAAGTATCTTATGTATTGAGAAACGTGGGCGTGAAGGAAATGTCATATAGTTCCCAGATATCATTTCTTATACTATTTGCTGGTGGTAGTGATACCCCCACCAATATTTACAAACGTGAAAAACTCCATTAAAATAAAATTGCTTTACATTGTACTTAAGGTTGCCCATATTCTTTGCTTCCTTTCATCTCTCGCTTATGTTTCAGTCCTAAAATAGTGATGTAAAACTCAAATAGAACCAGGACCATTAAATTGGACCTAAGGATCTTTGAAGTCATATATTGCCTTAGAAAACCACATATTAGCATTATCTATGTTTTGTTGTATTTTTATTTATCTAGTAAAATATTTTCTAATTACATTTTAATCTAGTTTGGTCCCACTCTGGTCACAATGCAGCCTTGCTTAGTTCACCTCTGCCTTACAAATGTAGTTGCCTACCCCACCATTTAGCTGAAACTGCTCTCTCCAATTTACTAAAGATCTCCAAACTACTAAATACAATGACCTCTTAGTCACCATTCTCTTTGAACTCACTGCAACTTTGGGCTGTTCCCTTCCTCCAGTGCTTTCTGTCCTTCAGCTTCCATGACACTTCTGTCTCTTGGTTCTCCTATCTGTCTAAGCACTCCTCAGTTTTCTGTGCTAAATCATAACCCTTCTACTTACTAATGGTAGGCATTTCCTAAGACTGTTATGGGTCCTTCTGTCTTTTCTCTCTATCCTATTTCTTTGGGTAATTTAAGTAGCTCTCATATCTTCTCTAAGTAAATAACTTTCAGATCTATCTTTCTTGAACTTAATTCCTGCATTACCAAATGTCAGCTGGACATCTCCATCTGCATAATCTCTTAGCGTTTCAAACCTAGCACATCTAAAACAGAACTCATTGTATCCCCAAACCCACCTTTCTCCCTACACTCAAATCCATCTATGCTCCAAACTCTGCTCCACACTTAATTCTTTTGAGAGTACCATTCTCCTTCGGTTACGTAGGTAAAGTCTTTGATGCATTCAGAATGTCTACAAGTCAAATAAACAAGCATTTATTAAATGTTTACTCTGTTCCAGGGTCAGTGACAAGTATCAGGGGAGAGAAAATTAGGCAAAAACTGTCCCTGCCCTCAAGGAGCACACATTCTACATGGGAAAACAACATTTAAACAATTACCATCAAGATCTATACATTCTAGATTCTTTCTTTTCCCTCACTTCTTGTTCTGCCAATATTTGCTGTTAGTCCTTTGTTCCTGAAGAGGAATGTGACATCAGAGAACATGACATGCAAGTGAATTGGATTTAAGTGAAGGAAGGCTGAGCAAGATCACCAGCTTCACTTTCTCCTTCAGAGCCATCTGGGAACAGTGGTCAGATATAGCTCAGGATGACTGGAGATAGCCCAAGTGGACCTTGGTCCTTTTAAGCTAAGGTCTTTAGCAGCTCTCAGTTTGACTGAGGCAGTGTCCATTCCGTGATTAAGGCTTAAGAAGAAATGACTGCCAATATCTAATTAAGTGCCAAATTCTGTCAAATTTTTTTCGTCCACAGTATCTCTTGCATGCATCTCCTTTTCCCACTCACTGAGCCGCCATCTTGCTTCAGGCACTCATTACTTTTCTACTAAACATTTGTAATAGCCTTCAAAGTAATCTCCTCATTTTCAGTTTTTCTTCTCTCCAATTCATCCTTCTCATAGCTGCCAAATAAACACCTTAAAACACATATTTGACCATGTCAGTCTCCTCCTTCACAGCTAAGAGGTCATCTGCTATAGGAGACTTTTTATGTTTCCCCTGGTTATTAGTGCTATTTTTTGCTTAAAATGATTTTGTTTAATTTGCTTACCAGAGCAAAAGTTGAACACTCTTCCCCCCAAAGTATGCTCCTCGAAGGCAAAGCTCTATGTTATTTTTGTCTTCATATTCCTAGCACAGTGCCAGACACAAAGTAGGTGCTTAATATATATTTTAAAAATTAAATTCCTTAATGAGTATTGTATAATCTACATGTTTGTTCACACCATATATTGACTCAGGATAGGTCTTTTTTGGGTGCTCTCTCCCTTCCTTGACAAGATACTTCCATGACTTCCACGACAAGATACTGACCAGACTGGTCAAATACGTCACAATTTGTACCTTGATTTAGTCCTAGCCTTGATGGAAATGACACTAGACTACAGGAGACAGCAAATGATCAAATCACTCTTATATAAAATGGAACAGAGTAAATGCCTAAATGTATTATGGAATAAGTGATTTGAGAATTCTCTGGGGTGTGGGAGCATATATATATATTTTTAAATATATGGTTGGTGAAGGTGTTCTTTACATCTCATGGAATTGTAAAGTTCGTGGGAACCTTAGAATCTCCCTAGTCTGTGACAGAGGGTAGCATTCTGTGGCATAGTAGATAGAGTGAGTCTGGATTCAGAGGAGCTGGATTCAGAATCCCCAATCGGATGCATACCATGAGTAAGATCTTGGGTAAATCATTTAGCTTTTCTAAGCCTCAGGTACCTCAACAGATGATCCCTTATGGCACTGAATTAACAATCCTGTCCTTTGCTGGTGAAAGGTGACAAAGGTAGGATTCAAAAAGATCCTGATTAGCTAGTGTGAATCTAACAAGGTGAAACAAAACAGATAAATGTAGGTGAAGTAAAATCAACTTCACAAGTTAATTAACAAACATTTATTAGGTGCTTACTCTTGCAGGCACCTTGCCAAGTCCAGGGGATACAAAGAAAGTCAAAATTTCCTCTCCTTACTAAGAGTGTACATTCAAATGGGGGGAGATAACATGCAAACAAACAATCCCATAAAAATAAGATTTATGCAGATAGAGGGAAGATGATCTAGAAGGGGAAGTAGGTGGGTGGCCTGGGAAAGGCCTCTTGCAGAAGGTAAGATTTGAGCTAAGTCTTGAGGGAAGCCAGGTAAAGTAAGAGGTAGTGATGGAGGGGCAGAGCATTTTCAGTACAGGGGTAGCCAGTACAGAGACATGGAGAGGAGAGATGGAGAATCATGTCAGAGGAACTGGAAGAAGGCCAGTAGTGATGGAGTATAGAGTATGCAGGGTACCAAGCACAAATTGGAGGAGTATGGGGGGTTGATTCTGAACTTGGAGTTAGACTCCATTCCTCATTGTCTCTCTCTTTAATCATATTTATCTGAAGAAGACCTGGGAGTTTTAGCAGACGCAAGCTCAATGTGAGACTGCAGTGTTTTATGGCAGCTAAAATATATTGATGCAATATCATCAACATGATGAAAGCCGTAGTATCTAGGGCTGGGGAAGGGGGAGGTCCACTACACTTTGCCCTGGTCAGAACATATCTGGGTTATTGTATTCACTAGTGGGTACTACACATTAGATATCATATTGCTAATCTGGAAAGCATATATATATATATATATATATATATATACACATACGAAGGCAAGCAGAATGCTCTGTGATTATATTATATATTAATTGTATTTTTGTTGTTATTGTTGTTCATTCATTTCAGTTGTGTCTGACTTTTTGTGATTCCATTTTAGGGTTTTCTTGGCAAAGGTACCAGAGTGAGTTGCCATTTCCTTCTCTAGCTCATTTTACAAGGAGGGTTACAAACAGGGCAAACAGGGTTAAGTGACTTGTCCAGGATCACACAGCTACACAGTGTCAGAGGCTGGATTTGAACTCATGAAGATGAGTCTTCCTGATTGCAAGTTTAGTGCTCTGTTACCTAGCTGCCCCATTAATTATATTATACATCAAATAATATAAAATGAGATAATATTTGTAAAACACTTGGCAAACCTTAAAATATTATATAAATGATAGTTATTATTATAATGTTGTTGTTGTACCATATGCAAATCAGTTGAATGATATTTCCTTCAGTTTAGTAGAGAAACCCTGGGGCAAGGGTGTGGTATAGAATGGCATGATAACAGCCAGAAGATATTAGACTTGTTCTGTTTGACCCCAGAGGAGATAACTAGAAGTAGTGGGTAGAAGCTGTAAAAAGGGAAAATTAAGTTTGATACAAGAGAAAACTTCCTAATGATTAGATTCATCCAAAGGGGGAATGGATTGTCTTGGGAAATACACCCCTGAGCATTTGCCTCTCAGTATCCTTTGCTGGATCCATATTCTGCCTCCTCACTGGGTGCAACCCAGGACTTTGTCCTGGACTTTCTTCTCATCTCTCTAAATTCTCCCTTTTGCTAATCTCATCTGCCCTCATGGATTCACTTATTTCTATTCAGATGACCTCTCCATCTATATATCAAGCCCAACCTTTCTTCTGAGCCTTAGTCTTGCATCATCAATTGCCTAATGGACCTTTCCCATTTGATGTCCTCTCAGCATATCAAACTTATCCTGTCCAAAGCGGAATTCATTATCATTTCCCCCAAGAATACCCAGCTTCTTCTTCTTCTTTACTTACCAGTTTTGGCTGAGAAAGCCACCATCCTTCCATTCGTCAAAGTTTACTATCTTAGAGCTTTCCTTAGTTCCTCATTCTCCCCAATCCCACATATTCAACACTTCCCCTATCAGTGCTCTTCTTTCTACTCATACGAAACTGGTATAGTAGCCTCCTATTCAGTGTCTCTACCTCTTCTCCACTCCATCCTCCACATGGCTGCCAAAATGTTTTTCCCTAAAGCACAGTTCTGACTATGTCACTGTCTTCCTCAATAACCTCCAGTGGCTCTTTATTATTTCTAGAATCAAATACAAATTCCTCTGTTTAGACTTTATAGTGGGATTCAATTTACCTTTCCAGGCTTATTATACATTGTCCCCCTTTACTCATTCTTTGGTTCAGTCCAAATGACCTTGCTTTTCTTCCCATGTGAAATACATGTCATATATCTTTGCCTTCACATTTCTACCCTACCATGCCTGGAATGCACTGCCTGCTCATTTCTTCTTAGAATCTCTGTTGTTGTTGAGTCATTTCAGTCATGTATGACTCTTAGTGACCCCATTTGAGGTTTTCTTGGCACAGATGCTGGAGTGGTTTGATATTTCCTCCTCCAGCTCTATTTGCAGAGGAGGAACTGAGGCAAACAGGGTTAAGTGACTTGCCCAGGGTCATACCACTAGTGTCTGATATCAGATTTGAACTCAAGTCTTCTTGACTCCATGCCCTGTGCTCTTCTAATGAATCTGTTAGCTGCTCCTAGATTCCTTGATTCCTTCAAAGCATACCGCAAGGGGTCCTTCTTATGTGAGGTATTTCCTGACCATCTTCTCCACCCCTACCAGCTATAAATGTTCCTACTGGAAATAACCTTATATTTATATAAATTTCGTATCGGAAAAGCATAGTTCTGAGGGGGGGGTAATGCATTAACCTCAGAGTCAGGAAGACCTGGGGTCAGGTCCTGACTTTGAGATATATTAATTATAGGATCTAGGATGAGTCTCTTAACTGTTTAGTGACCTAGAAAATTTTCTAAGATCTAAATTACAAAGGAGATACCATCTGCAAGGGTAGATGAAGTTCTTCACAGATCTTATTTTTTTTTAAAAAAAGCTACATACTTACTTATGTATATTTGGTCTCTTTCAACAAAATATAAAATCCTTGAGGGTAGGGACTGTTTTGTTTTTGTTTCTCTAGTACTCTTAGTGCTTGGCACAGAGTGAATGCTTAAAAAATCCTTATTGATGATTGACTGATAGAGACTTTACTTACCTCTACTTCATAGAGCACCTTCCTTCTTTGAAGACAGAGCTCAGGTGCTACCTTCAAGAAGTCTTTCCTGATACCCCAGTTGCTAGTGTCTTCCCTTCCAAATAGCCTTATATTTAACTACTTTTCATTTATTTTATTTACTCCCTTGTATTTATGTTGTAGATATTTTCATATATCTTTATTGCCCTCATTAAAAACATAAGGAGAAATTGTTTCCTTCTTTGTACTTCTATTCATAGTACCTGGCACATAGTAGGTAATTAATTGCCGTTTTTGGATAGATCGATTGATTTGTCTCCCTCTCACTAGAAGTCTTCAGATAAAAGCTGAATGACTGGTTGTTAGGCATTAGTGGGAGTTCCTGTTCAGGATGGACTGAATGATCTCCAGAGTCCCCCACGATGGAGATTCTGAGTTCCTGTCATTCCTCTTCCCTACCTCCCCCACCTCACTTAATCTACCCTAACACAGGTATCCCCTCTTCCTGTTCTGGCTCATATTGAACTATTTATGTGTAACTTTATTTATGTTGTTATATAAGCAATTTGGAATAGCCAACTTTGAAGGGTAGCCCACTCTCCATTGGCTTGTATGGATAGATTTTGCGATGTTGAAATCTTCACATAGCTTAAATAGGCCTCACATCAGATGGGATCTCGTCAGTGGGAGGAAAGGGAATTTTTCCTCCTAGGAAACATGGCTAGGCTCCTGTGAAGTCATTTTAAAAATTCTGACTTGCAAATAAATGTTTTTAAAAAAATCATTACACCCACAAAATGAAGCCGGATAAATTCACTCTTGTCCCACCCCTACTTAGTAAGACCACCCACTCTCTTTTCTAGCTTCTCTATCTACTCTTCTCGGTTACCAGTCTAAGAAAACTGTCTATATGAAATGGAGGTGGGAACTAACAAATACAACACAGACTTTAAAAAAATGAAATCCATTTCTTTTTTTTTTTTTTTACAACCACTGCTTCTTATTGCAAAGGCTGGAATTCTATATATTTGGGTAAGGTTGCATTCTAATTCTGGAGGAAATTTAGCCTACCCTAGGTCAGATGTTATGTGATATTTTGGATATTTTCAATTCAACTTAACAAACTTTTTTTATAAGTATTTTTGTGTGTGGGGGGGGTTGGGTGCAAGTGTGACAGCACTCAATATGTACATACATAAATAATATATAAAAATAAAATTTTGGCAAAGTAGTTTCTGATAGCTAATACTTGGGGAAATCTGGAAAGGCCTCCTTTAGGAAGCAGAACTTGAGTTGAACCTTGAAGAGAACTAGAGGTTCCAGAGGTAGAGATGAGCCTGGTGAGTGTTCTAGGAATGGAGGATGCCTTTGGCATTAATATGGAAGATGGAAAGACATGTAGAGGGAACATCCTGTGACCCAGTTTGACTGGAATATAGAATGAGTGAGGAGGAGTAGCATAGATTAATGTGGAAAGGTTGGAGTCAGATCGTGAAGGGCTTTAAATGCTGGGCAAAGAGCTTTATATTTGGCCTTAGCAGCAATAAGGAACCACTGAAGCTTTTCTTGAACAAGGGAGCAGTATAACCAGATCCAAGCTTTAGGAATATTACATTGGCACCTGTGTGTAAGACAAATTGGAAAGGGAAGAGGCTGGAAGCAGGGAGACCCATTAGGAACCTATTGCAATAATCCAGGGAAGAGATGATGAAGACTCCAATTAGGCTGTTATCATCAACTCATCTAATAGGTTTTGATTCAGTTTTATACCTTCCTAAAGGAGGATATGTCTTCTACTTAAAAAAATTTTTTTAATTGACTTTAATTTATTTTTTATTTGTTTTCTTGTTTACATTATTCATTTTCATTACATTTTTGAATTACACATTTTCTCCCCGTCTTGCCCCTGCCCCAACCCTAAAACAGCAATCCCTCTATAAAGCCCCTCCCCTGCTCTGCTCTCTTATTTTCTGGTAGGGCAGGGAGGGTCTCC
>JAQQSW010020831.1:0-10774 GCA_028646575.1 Pseudocheirus occidentalis | reverse complement strand
TCTCGTTGAATTTGGCTTAGGGAAGAAATGGCATAAACTCTAAACTGGGTATCATGCCAAATAGGAGAGTAGGGGGCATGGGGATGAGAGGGGGGATGACGGAGGGGACAGCAGGGTCTGGGGGAGGGATGCTGGAAGCACACACTTCAGTAAAGGGACAGGGAGAGGGTGGAGAACAGAACAAGGGGGGGATGGATAGGAAGGGGAGACATATGGTCACTCTTACAATATGTCCACTATGAAGATGTCCTGTATAATTACACATCCACAGCCTGTATTGAATTGCTTGTCCTTCCAGTGGGGGGTGATAAGGGAGGAACCAAAAGAATCTAGGATTTAAAAGCTCTACAATTCATGCAACTAGGAATTAAGATATACAGGAGCTGAGTTAGGGAGACCCTCCCTGCCCTACCAGAACTTAGGGAGCAGATCAGGGGAGGGTCTTTACAGTGGGATCGCTGTTTTGGGGTTGGGGTAGGGGAAAGACAGGGAGAAAATTTGTAATTCAAAAATCTCATGAATATGAATGATGTAAACAAGAAAACAAATAAAAAATTTATTAAAATAAACTAAAATAGAGTGCTATATGGGAGAGATTCAAAGAGGAAAAGATTACTAGTGCAATATTGTTCCAGCTCAGTTTTCTAGCTACACCTAGAACTGTGGTCCCTGGGCCCATCCTTACCTGTCAAACACACAGTAAATCCCAGAGTTTAATCCTATCCTTTCCATCACCTAAGAATAAAGGCTTTTGAATAGACCCTTATCTTTGTATTTTGAAATCAGTTTTGGGATTGCAAAGTATGGTAGGCCGAAGCATTGAGCACAAGAAGATAGAACACAGAGTTAGCAGGGAGAAAGTAAAGCAAATCCACTTTATTGAAGGAATATCCAATAAAAACAGTGACAGAAACAGAAAGGCCCAATGGGATTAGGCACCCCAAATGGTAAAGACCAATTGGTTTTTATGTTGTTCTTATGTAAGCCATAGGGCAGTTAGGTAGTGCAGTAGACAGAGTGTGGACCTGGAGACAGGAAGACTCAGGTTCCTGAGTTTAATCCAGTCTCATACACTTACCTGGGCATTGTTTGCCTCAGGTCTGTGATATGTAAAATGAGCTAGAAAAGGAAATGGCGTGCCACTACAGAATCTTTTCAAAGAAAACCCCAAATCAGGTCATAGAGAGTTGTAAACAACTAAAATTGACTGAAAAACAACAATATGTTGGCCACACAGGACCAATCACTGCAGAAAAGGGAGCATGGAGAATTCTTGGTTAATTGTTTAGAAGAGATGGAGGGTAGTTGATATGAATCTCGCAGGATTGTAGATGTAGATGCAGAGATGAAGAGAGACTATATTGCAAGCATGGAGTATGGAGTGTGCCATCAAATTTAGGGAGCACATTGTAGTTCAATTAGACTGGATCATAGAGTATGTGAGCACTAAAAAATAAAGTTGGGAGGAAGGTAGAAGACAAATTTTTGAAAATCTTTAACTGCAGGTAAGAAATTTGTGTTCGATCTTAGAGATGACACTTAAGATACTATTAAAGCTTCTGAGAGAGGGGCTGAAAAACAAAACAAAACAAAACAAAGCAAAAAACCATCCCTGAAAGATTGGGATCCTGGTCCATTGAATCAGAAATCCCGAAGTAAAGAAGGTCCCTTTTGCCAAGTACTTTTTGAAACTTTAATTTTGGAATCTATTATATCTTTTGGAAAAAATTAATCCCCCAATTTATGATTCATTTGTGACTCACTTGGGTTGAAAGGATCAAAGCCACATTATTTTTTTGCCTAAGAATTCTTAGACAAGTAGGCAGGATTATGAGCCTCTTTGATAAATCACTCTAAGCTGCTTCTCTTTGAATGAGAAGATCTTGTGTTTGAGTTTGTGGCAGCCCTCGGGATCCTGGAGCTTGTGTGCATTCTAAGCTTGAAGCAACTTGCTTTCCACGCCAGTCATTAAACTAAGCTTGAATAAGGGGAGGTATATTTTATTTATCAGGCATTTAGGTCGTCACAGTTTTCTAATGCCTCTACATCAGCCAGACTCTGGCCACAGTCCAATTGCAAATATGCCATCTGATCACTCCAGAGTCAGAAGGCCAGCAGCTATCCAAGTCATCTATATTGACACAAGAAAAACAGATTAGCCATATAAAACAAATACATTTACTATGAGGTCTTAAAGAAGATAGCTACTCTGTTCTCCAATGTCTGCCTCAATGAAGAACAAATAGGTTGGGGCATTTTCTATTGTTCTATCACCCCCTCGAGGAATCCTGGTGAAGAAAAACCTATATACTTTCCCCACTGCTCTTTCTCTTCTGCCATTCTCCCTTCTAGTATTGTGGGTCATTTAAATAAATGCTTGGACCCTCTGAGCCATTTGTTTTATTGTCAGTGATTAATGTACCTGTTGGATTTCATTTTATATGCATTTTGTATCATCCATTGTGCAGTTCAAGCTTATTAAGTAAATACCCCATCTCCTTCAAGAGCATGGGACTAGGATAAGCTTTAAAAATACATTTTTGATGATGTTATTTTAAAAGTATACATTCCCCCACAAAACATTTTGCAATTACAATCCCTTTGTAGTCTTATTTAGGGTTCTATGTTCCTTTCCCATTTTATCTGCCAAACAAAAACCTTTAGGTTTGGTCATTGGGTTTTTATTAAGACAAAACAGTTACACCATTTTGTCTTTCACTGTCAAATAGTGACAATAGAGTATCATTTAGTAATGATCAGTTAATAATAATAATATAATCAGTTAGAACTTCTATTTAGTAAGTGGATAGGGGCTTAAAATTTGGAATCAGAAAGTCCTATGTTCAGTCCTGCCTCAAAAATTTATTAGCTGCATGACCTTAGCTTCACTTAGCTCTTCTCCTCAGTTTTCTCATCTGTTATATAGGAATAATAACAGATCTACCTCCTAGAATTGTTGATAGGATCAAAGAAGAAAGTGTTTGCACACCTTAAAGTTCTATTTAATGTTGCTCTTGTTATTACTGCTCATAGGGCTTTAAGAAGCCTAGTGGCATATCCCATATGGACTCAATGTTAAACTATAGAGTTAGAAAGATCTATGTTCAGAACCTACCTTGGATCCTCATTAGCTCTATAACCCCGGATGAATATTTACCTCTTTCAACCCCAGTTTCCTTATGTATGAAATAAGAAGAGCGGATTCAATGGTCTCTAAGATTCCTTCTAACTAAATCTATGATCCTAGAAACATTTGCAAATTACTCCACATGCACTATCTCATTTGACGATTGCAATAATCTTGTGATGTAAGTGCTGCTATTGTTACCACTCAAGAGATTAACTAAAAACCCAAAGAACAAGGACACAGAACTAGTAAGCATCAAAGGCAAAATTGGTTCCTGACTATTTCTGACTCTGAGTCTGACCCTTTTACTCCACTACACCATGTTCCAACTCTGGGTAGAGATCATGAACTAATTACATGGATTTATAGGCAGGTTGTTATCAGAAAAGGACAATTTCTAAAAGCTTAACAATTATATTTTAGCCATCACTTTTGGTGGTTATCGTCAATTATTCAGCATTTCATATCAGAAATTGATTAACAATTGTATAATGAATCTTACTGTCCAATAAAGCTATGTCACAAATACAGATAAATGGAGGACACAGTATTATACAAGTTTATTAGGAAAGGATTAATTATTGAGCTTTGAGAAATGGGAAGGAGATGGACTTCATAATTATCTGGAGAGGTTTATACAAATTGATGCTAAGTGAGAAGAGCAGAACCAGGAAAAAATTGTACACAGTCACAGATACATCATATGTGTGACGACCAACCTTGATAAACTGGACTCTTCTCAGCAATGCACAGTTAAAAGACAATTCTACAAGTCTCAGAATGGAAGAAGATATGTTCATTCAGAGAAAGACCCAGAAATACCAGACTTTAAATGGAGACTGAAGCAATACATGCTATCATTCTTTTCTGTTTGGTTTTGTTTCTTTTTTTCCATTGTTCACTCCATTAGTTGGAACACTTCTATACAACCAGAGTATTGTACAATATGAAAGAGCTTGCAGATCCTATACATGATTGTATGCTACCATGGGGGGGGCGGGAAGGAAGGAGAGAAAATCTGAAATTAAAGTGATTCTGAAACTGAATCTTGTAAACTAAAAGTAAACAAACAAGTCAATAAAAATAAATAAAATAAAAAAGTTACTGGCTTGCACGAAAAAAAAGATCATATTTGTGTTTGATGTCATAGGATGGATGTATAACCATCAATTAAGGTGTAATATTTTTGCTAAAGAGTTTTTCCCCTGTACTCACTGATGTCCACTAAAAACCTCAAGGCAAAATTCTAAGAAAATCCTCCTTATCCTTACTTTAATGCCAAATAAATAGGCTTCCAGAGGAAAGAGGACCATAAGCACAAAGGTTTTTCACATTAAAGGAATGTTAAACAGTATCTAATCCAGACCCTGAGATATCCTGTTCATTTTCAACTGAGCAGTGAACATAACTAAGATCCATTGGTATACTCCATCCCTCATAATGAAAACGGTCCTTACACAGTATTTACAGTTATACCCATGAATTTAGTTTTTTAGGTTTTTTTTCTTAAACCCAAATTCCATAAAGTATCATCTAATAGCTTTTGTTTCACAGTTTAAATACATAAAAGAGTAATATTGCTCCTTAGTTACAGTACCTTCCCTTTAAGCATGCTGCACCGATGTACCCAGAGTCATAAGCAAGTGTTTTTTCTGAGACTCTGCATGGGTTCTTGTAGAATTAACAATAGATTATCTATATTAGTATAAAGATGAGATACTTGGGATATTCCATAGTTCACCACTTGTTGACATGTTTGACCATTAATTTCTGGGTCGATGGTAGGAGGAAGCTAGAAGTTAAGATAAACAGTAAATTTTCCCACCGCCCATCATGTGGTTAGGAAAGCAAAAAAATTGAGTTGGTCTCCTAAGCTATGGCTAATAATTTATACTCTCTAGAGTCTAGGCCCTGTCCAGGACCCAACTCATGTTGGAGATTAAGAAGTAGAGGTTTATTCTTCCCTGGCCAAGAACCAATGAATATACATAGCATAGAGATAGCAGATTATCAGGCAGGAATTGCATATTTTCCTTACTTGTCTTTTAAAGGTGGACTGGTTCATATCTCAGTTAAGCTGGTTTCCTTTCCCTTTGTAGAGAAGGCTGAACTTCCTAGGAGAAACTTACTCTGCCTTTTCAATTTCGAGCTATTTCCTATACAATGTAAATCTATATATTAATCAACTCATCTCACTCAGTGACAAAGAAGCAGACCACTTCATCATCTTATTGAGTCTAGTACATGAGATCTGCAAGAATCAAGGACAGTTTTGTGCATCCCCAGGGATCCAGTTGCAATAACATTAATATAATTTTACCTCTCAATTGAGTAGTCCTAAATCCTTGAAGCAAAAAGCAAAACAAGTCTCAGGAAAGGGAGAATGGGCATTTGTTTTAAAGATACTTATACCTAGACATCTTCCCATTAAAAATTCTTGGAATCTCTCACCACATATTTTTACAAGTAGGCTACACCTCATACTATGTTACATCTTACATTCAATACATATCTCTTTAATGAAACAGCCACATGAATGCTGTAACAGATTTATTGAATTATTGAAAGAACTGAGAATCACCAAACTTTAAGCAAAGCTATCCCTCCTCCATCCTTAAGACCTTTTCTTACCTTTTCCACATGAGAAAGATATAAAACATCATCCTTTTGTGAAGTGTAAAGTGTCACTTTCCCCTCAATCAGAAGGATGTATATTTTCCATTTTTCTCCAGGAAAAGAATGAATAGAAGTGTTCCTTCTCTTTCTCTGAGTCTGCCTGTTTAACTTAAATCTATATGCAATAGATAGCATAAGTTATGTATTAAACAGTTCTTTGCCAGGCTGTCTCTAGAAACTAAGTCAGATATTATTAGCCCAATATGAGCATATTGATTCCAATTGAATAAAGCCTTAATTTCAAAGATATTTATACCTAGAGGTCTTGCCATTAAAATAAGCTGCTGGGCACCTGCTTCACTAGTAAAATGCTACACTCCCTTATAATCTTTATATATTGTGAACTTCACTAACCTTTGCATATCAGAACCTCTCCATGTATTTTTATGAATCAGGCGACACCCCACACCAATACAGAAATTCAACAGAAAATTATTTGCCAATAATTTGCTCGGTATTTTGCACTAAGGTCATCTAAAACTGTGTAAGATGTTGAATAATTAGTTTATTTGCTGATTGGCACATAAACAGATGGGCACAGGGAGGCCTTGCTTATAAAATTGTGCTCCTGAAATAGCATTTGTAAAGCAAATATTTTAAAAATGAGAATGTTCCCCTACATTTGTGTAGAATTGTTATGGTTTTGGAAGTACCTGCCTTCATGTTAAGTCATTTAGTAAACAGCTTGGGCTGGGTGTGGAAGGCTTATAATAACTATGGAAATAACTATAGAAATTCTTTTGCTAAGTGAACACTTACCCTCTGCTTGCTCTTTTCAGAACATTTGAATTTTCATGCACATGGATCCATTTACATAAAACCTTTAAGATGTAGAATCATGTTTACTAAAATGTAGATCTACAGCTGATACATTTCATTCATTAAATTAAAAAATATGATTGAGTGCCTCCCAGATGCCAGGTACTGGTGATACAAAGACAAAAAAATAAGACCGTGCCTCTATCCTTAAAAAAAAAACATGTCTTCTACTGGAGAAAAACACATGCACTGATATATTTTGTCTTGACCTATGATTTATTTGTTTTAGAGAATGTCTTTTACCAGTGCACATCATCAACTTCTTTGCAATTAGAACTGCTATTCTGTCTTAGAGAATTGCCTGGGTCTCTGAAAAAGTTAAATGATATTTCTAGGGCTACAGGGCCAGTATTTGAACCCATGTCCTCTTGACTCTGATGCTAGCCTTCTCTTCTCTGTCTTATACTTCCTCTATACACAGATAAGTCTCTGCAAAAATCCAATACCTGACTCAGGGGGAATCCCATGAGAAAGGGTCCACAGCAGAGTCCTTTAGCCTAGACCACACTGGGTAGTCTGTAGTCACTGTGCCAATGTGCACACACATGACCATTCGTTCTTCTTAAACAAGGCCAATAGCAACATGAATCACTACCAAATGCCTGAAATTTTGCATCCTTTTGTTCTCCTTGCCCTTTTATTCTCACACAAGCCTCAAGAGGGAATAAGCCTAGGATGAGAATAATCTTTAACATATCACTGATGAATTGCACAAATTAAATTTTAATTGGTCACCCTCTACTAAGTGTTTGATGGAAAAAAAAATCAACTTTTCCTCATTGAGTTCTAGGTTCTCCCACAATCCAATTCCACACTTTCATAGATATACAAACTCATGATAAATGCCTATCTAGTTTCCTTAACAAGTTTAAATAGCATAGAAGTATAAATAACCAGGTAAGGAAACATACCTCCAAATGTCAGGTGTTTTGACTGGTAGCTAAAAAGGAACTGAAAATCCTTTTTCTCATGAAGTGAATAGGCAAATGAGGAAAAAGTTTCCTCCTCCAAGGACAGAGAGAGTAGCAATCTTTTCTGGAAAAGAAGGAAAACTTTAAGACTGCTTTGGATGCCAGGAATCTCATCAGCCATAGTCTGCAGGTTCCATCATAACATTTATTCCTGCATACCTATAACTGGTTCCTTCCTCAATTCTTCAGTTCATGACTGTTATTCTGAGGTCTGGCCTGGCTGCCCCAAATACTTCATCTTGTATTCCTCCTACTTTCTATGATTGGTGGATATACTTAAGGAGTCTTCTTCCTCCCTCATTCTATTTAGTCCAAAGCCTTTTAGATTAGATGTGTAAGACATTTGGCAAATAAATTCTTACTTAAGTTTCAATACTGTATTCCATTCCTGGCTAGGAATCTGTCACCCCTATAATTTAAGCCATGGTTGAGAAATTCAAATTCCCTTCTTAGACACAACCTTCTTAACCAGCTGTTCACTTACCAAATCATTTCTTTTTGCTTCTGATGTCTCTTGCTTTCAGTGGGCAGCAATGAGGAAATACCATCTGTGTCCCTATGACCTATAGTTTCAAAGTGAAAAATTTTATACTCTTTAGAAAATGATTCTTAGGTTCCTTCTGGAAGCATTTCTTGTCCTCCTATGAGTCACCAGGAAGTGGGAAATAGTTATCTGAGTTTAAAAGTTTGGGGCCATTTTTGGTATTGTCTTAGATGCGTTTCCTGGGAAGATAATAGATTTTTCTTCTGTTGCTATCAGGTCAAAAACTATAGTACCCCTGAGTAGGGAATTGCCAAAAATGACTATTTTAAAAATTCTTCCCCTTCCTTTGAGGAAAGAAGTTTCATCTGAGTGATGAGATTAGAAGCTGGATTTTAAGAGGCTGAGAGGTGAGCATAGAGAGGAAGTTAGGGCAGGTAACTTTTTATAGGAATTTGAGTGTGAAGAAGGACAAGTGGTGCAGTGAATAAGAACATCAGACTTGGAATCGGGAAGCTTGGAATTCAAATTTGTCATCAGATACTTATTAGTCAAGTGACCCTGGGTAAGTCACTTAATCCTGTTTGCCTCAATTTCTCATCTGTAAAATGATATGGAGAAAGAAATGGCAAACCACTCTAGTATCTTCGCCAAGAAAACCCTAAATAGGATCATGTAAGTGATGTGAATTATAATGTAAGTAAGGTGGATTTCAGCAGGTATAAAGTGGATTTTTGTTATCATTCCTTAGACTTCAGTTCCCCGGATCCATAGCCATAATAATCTCTTGTTCCCAGGTATTAGATATGAGTTCTCACAGTTATGGTTTAAAACATTTCCACCATGCTTGCACAGCATTATATACTGATAAATAATATAAACATTTGTGCTTAAATTATAAATATCCACTGTGAATACACAGTGAGATACAGGGATGAGGTGATGTAAATTTGTGAGGCTATCACTGGAAATATGCCTTCTTGGGCAGATACCCTATAAAGCAAGTGGGCACTGGTCAAGGAGTGGGGAAACCTTAGAGTTGAATGCACAAGCTGCAATGCTATGTGTGCCTTGATTGGCACCTGTCAAGACTTGGTGGGGAAATGTGTTTGCCTCAACTGGCCCCATTAGGGCTTGAGGGGACTTAGGGGAATGCACAAACTATGCCTGTCTCAATTGACCCCATTGAAACATAGGAGTAGTTGCCCCCCTTGTCGATGACCCATGTGTAAAGAGTGATTAGGGGATGTTGTAGGAATGGTGTTTCCATTATTAGAAACTCTTGTGAGAAGACTAGACTAGAATAAAGTAAGATTATTAACCCCTTCAAAGCTATCTTAGTGTCTTTCCTGTCTGACCAGATCAAGAGTGAACTTGTGCTAGCAGCCATCCTGTGCACTAGTGTTATTTGTCTCACAGGTCACAAAGAATCAGGCACAACTGAAAATGATTGAAGAAAGTAAGGGACAGATGAAGCTGTTTTAAGAATGGAAAGATCTGAGTATTCTTATAGGAAGAAGCCAGTGTGAAAGGAGAGACTGAAGATAAGGGAGAATGAAGGAATAATCAAAGAGACAGACTTGTAGAAGAGACATGAAAAGATGGGATCATGGACATGACTTGAAGCATTAGGCTTGGCAAAGAAGAAGGCCACTTACTCCTCACAGACTGACCCAGAATAAAAGAGAATGTGTGACAATCTGGGGGTGGGGGGAGGTTGAATAAGGGAAGGGAAATAAGAAGTGAGGTCATCTGGTGAAGGAGGGAAAGATGCGGTTTCTCCTTCAGAAGAAAAGTTTTAATATTTGGAAATGGATATTTTTGAGAGAACATAATTGATTCTATTGGGGCTACGTAATTGCTATTATTACATTTCTTGGCCTTTCGTATTCATGCGTCCTTGACATGTAATGAATGTCTCCTTTGGTACCTCCCTTATCCCTATCACAAAAGAAAAGCCTTGGGACTTTGAATAGTTCCAGGAACTCATCCCTTTATTCTGTCTAATAAAGCATGTAGTAGGGGGTTAGCAAATATTGATTAGCAAAATGACAAAGAAAATTGTTTTCTTTGTTGTTGATGGTGGTGTCATGGGAAATATGTGGCTCAGTAGAAAGACTCCTGGGCCTGGAGTCAGGAAGACTCTTCTTCATGAGTTCAAATCTGTCTTCAGAAATTTACTAGCTGTGTGACCCTGGGCGAGTCATTTAACTCTATTTGCCCCAATTTCCTGATCTGTAAAATGAGTTGGAGAAGGAAATGGCAAATCATTCCAGTATCTTGCCAAGAAAACACTAAATGAAGGGGTGATTAGGTGGCATAGTGAATAGAGCACCAGCCCTGGAGACAGTAGGACCTGAGTTCAAATTTGGCCTCAGTCATTTGGCATGCTTCCTAGCTTTGTGATTTTGGGCAAGTCACTTAACCACAATTGCCCTCCAAAAAAAAAAAAAAAGAAAACACCAAATGAGGTCACAAAAAGCCAGACACAACTGACAAACAAATAAATCCCTTTCCTTGTCCTTAATGATTTTTACCTAAAACTACTTTTCAAAGTGAGAAACATGTTCTCTTTTTTTTTTTTTTAAATTTTAATTTATCTTCTTGGTTACATCATTCATTTCCACAAGGTTTTGAGTTACAAATTTTCTCCCCTTTTTGTCCCTACCCCCCAGCCCAGAACATTGATCCCACTGTAAG
>JAQQSW010020830.1:0-10774 GCA_028646575.1 Pseudocheirus occidentalis | reverse complement strand
TTCTGAAGAAATTATTCTCTTCAGAATGCTTTTGAGATTCTTTTTCCATCTGGCAAATTCGACTTTTTAAGGCATTCTTCTCCTTATTGGTTTTTTGGGCTTCTTTTGTCATCTGAGTTAATCTATTTTTTAAGGTGTTATTTTCTTCCGTCAAGTTGTTGACTCTCTTTTCATGATTTTCTTGCATCGTTCTCATTTCTCTTCCCAATTTTTCCTCCATTTCTCTTATTGGTTTTCAAAATCCTTCTTAAGCTGCTCTATGGTTTGTAACCAGTCTACATTTTTCTTGGAAGCTTTTGGTGCAGAAATTCTGACTGTGTTGTCTTATTCCCGCTCCATTCTTTGATCCTTTTTGTCACCAAAAAAGGAATGCAAAGTTGGGTTTCTGTGCTTGCTTTGTTTCCTTTGTCTGCTCATGTTGCCAGTCAATTACTTTACTTTTTAGTTCTGTGGAACTCTGCTTTCAGAGGGGAAAGCTCTGTCCCAAATCGCTGGGGCTTTCTAGCTTCTGAGCTATTAGGAGGCTCCTGCAGCCCCCACCAGGTTTGGCTCACTGAAAATGCACCCCCAGGACCACCACCCAAGACCACAATCCTGATCCAGGTTGGTTAAGGCAAGAGTACTTAGCCTCTGAATGATTGCTTGGCACCCCTGCAATTTGTAGGCCGGGAGAGCTCTGAAGCAGCTACATGGGGGCAGCTGCAGGGCTGCTGCTTCTGCTGCTTTCTTGCCCTGGAGGCAGATGGCCAGACCTGCTTTTCTCTCCCAGATTTAGCTGAGCTCCACTAACGTTTCACTTAGTCCTTATTTCTTATGGTTTGATAATTCTGGAAATCACCCAAAGGCTCCAGCTGTGGCTTGTTCTGTCTTCCCCAGGCCAAGCCGTGGTTTCAGGTTGGGCTGGTTTTGTCTCCCAACATGCTTCAGTGAGCCCTTCCTGTCCTGCCTCCTGAGCTGCCTTCAGCGGGAGATGTGTTTTTCTATACTTTTGTGAGTTCTGGAGCCCTAAAATTTGTTTAGAGTCATATTTTATGGGTGTTTGAGGTGGTTATGTGGGAGCTGCAAAGTTTTCCTACTTCTATGCTGCTATCTTGGCTCCACCCCCATAACTCCTGGAGAGTCTTGAAAATCAGACAAAAGAATAATCTAGACCTTACAGTGTGAGAAACATAAAGTTCTTTAAAATTTTTTGAGTAGTGAGATAACATGGCGCAGCTGTGCTGAAGAAAGATTAGTTTAGAAAGGACAGTTTCAGAGAAACCTGGGAAGACTCACATGAACTGATGCAAAGTAAAGTGAGTAGAACCATGAGAATAATTCATATGCTGACAACATTAATTTTTGGCATGGCCAGTTTGGGAATTTATTTAGCTTAATTATGCATATTTGTTTTTCCCCTCTGATGGGTAGGGAAGGTGAATTGAAAAAAAAATTTTTAGTCTCACTATGTAGAAATAGATGGGAGCAGGAGAGACTTGAATCAATAAAGTCATCTAAGATTGTAATATTCCAGGGATAAGGTGAGGAAGTCTGGATTAAGGTGGCAGGACTAGGATGACACAGGAAGAAATAAGAGAAAAAAATGAAAATTTGGTATTCTGGAATAAAAATAAGTGTCTTCTCCATTGTTAGCATGGCATATGCCAGTTACAGTGGTTTAAGGGTGTTCACAAATTAATGCTGCAATTTCAGTCCCTAAATGGAAATAAATTTATGGGAAATACATCATTTCATGAATAAATGCAAACTTCTCTACATGAAATGATAAAAATTCTCAAATAGTTCTTTGCCAAGGACTATGTAGCTTATGAGTTTAAAACATGTTTATGTGAAAAGAATCGGGTTATTAATTCAGTTGTAATAAGCAAAAGGAATCTGACACCTCAGTTTTCTAAAGGTGACTTGCCACTTTTTCAGTTAATAAACCTTCAGGAAACAGGTAAAGCCATATAGCTTTTTTCTGCTTCCTCTCATTTCACCTGGCTGAACCAATGGAGAGTTCACCCACATTTTAATATAGATAATGATAATCTTTCATGTGAGACTCTTCTACATAATACCTTTTCCTACATTGGGAGCTGAATTACTATGTGCAAATAATAGATATGTAACAATCTCTGTGATGACCCAAACATAGCTACAGATGCCTTTGAAAGGCATTAAGTTCTTATAGCAATACTTAGGAAAGAGGCAAAATGCAGGTCAATAGTATTCCTAAGTGATGTCACTTTGTCTCAAAGTTTGCGTTTTAATTCTGGTTATTACAGGCTTTGTTTCAGGTGGAGTTGTTTTGTTTAGGTAAATATTTAAAACCCTTATATTACATAAAATCACATCAGCTATGTTTAAGAAGCAATACTATGCTTGAAACTATATCCTTTTAATTTGCAGATGCCTAAAGCCAGAAAAAGAGAGCAGTTTCTACTTGGACTAGGGAGACCTAGAAGCTGTAGATCAGCTAGGATGTGTCATTGTGAACAAGAAGAACAACAAATCCCAACAGTTTCACATGGTTTAATTGTATTTTCAGGTTGCACATTCTGATAGCATCTTTTGCCAATGTTATGGTTGAAGGGGTAAAAATTCAAACTGACATTAGAAGATATGTTTTTTAAAAATAACATTTTAGTATATTGTTGAAAAACTTAAGAGAAACTTTTTTGCTTAAATGGTTCCCAATTTTTGGACCCCTAATTTGTTTCTTCTGTGTGAAATTGACAGAGTGATAGAAAAGGGGGTGCTGAGGACTCTTGGAAGGACAAGCTCAGAATAAGCTGGCATGAACAACTTGTGATCTGCATCTTTAGAAACAATAGTCACACCAATGAGATCACAGATTCATTATGGTATTTAAGTGATTTAAAATGTTAAATTGTAGGAGATGCTGGGGAATACAAAGAGGCACCTACAGAGAGAACTTTGAATGCTGGTGAACAGATTGGTTTTTTTTGTTTTTGTTTCTTTGTCTCTTGTTGTCATCTCTGTATCTCAGACTGAGAATTTGCAAATAAAACAATGCCCAGCATTTAGCAGCAGATCACTGGTAACAGCCCAATGTCCTGTCAAGGAGAAGCCGGTTAGGTAAACTTTTCCAGATGTTTGGAGGTGAATCTTTTCATTTGTGCGCAGCCCTCGTTTGACCTACTTCACATCATTACCGAAGACTTTGTTCATAGGTATCAAGCTTCCTTCTTCTGCTTTATTGGTTTCTGCTCCTGCTGACCTCTTCTAGCAGTTCAGTTTCTAACATCCTGAGAGCCTCATCATCATCACTCAGTCCGTCTCACCTTGGGCTGAGATTACAAAAAAAAAAGCAAAATAATACAAAGAAAGGAACTTCCACTACCTTTTTGGTGACAGCCAGGGGACATGGCTAATACAGTGAGAATAAAGAGAAAGGAGAGGAAGGGAGGGCAAGGAATGGGAAAGAGGAGAGGGAGAGACAGAGAGTGAGACAGAGACAGAGACAGAGATACAGAGAGAGTGAAAGACAGAGAGAGAGAGAGACAGAGAGAGGGAGAGAGAGAGACAGAGAGAGGGAGAAAGAGAGAGAGACAGAGAGAGACAGAGAAGAGAGAGAGAGAGAGAGAGAGAGAGAGAACAATACACTATGATTTATATGATTTTAAATATGTTGCTTTGGTTTTAATTTCTGGTGTGGTAAATTAAAGTAATTTTTAAAAGAGTTGAATGAATCTAAGTTGATGAGTAAGAATTAAGAAAAACTCAAATGGAGGAAGAAAGGGATAAAAAAAATGTATCACTATCACAAAAGTTATGGAAGAAAAGGATCCCTGTCTCTCTCCCCTCTCCCCCACTGTGTGTATGTGCATATGTATACACATGTATACACATGTATGTGTGTTTATATGTATATATGTTTCTGAAGCCATAACCAAAAAAATCTGAGAATCTATTTCTTGAGCTCTTAAAAGGAACAATATGTAACTAAATATGAATTAAGAATCACATTATTTTAACATTAGTCTTTCAGTCACTTTTGACAGTCACAATGTTTCTCACTTAGGCCTCCTAATTATCATTAGAATGAATACATCCCACATATCTCAGGAGAATATATCCTTTATACTCCCAACAATTTGTTTCAAGTGTCACGTATAGGAATTTACATTGGAACTGGATATCAGAAGACATGCATTCAAATCTTTTTTTTTTTTTTTTTTGCTTTTTGGAGGGCAGTTGGGGTTAAGTGACTTGCCCAAGGTCACACGGCTAGTTTTTTTTGTTAAGTGTCTGAGGCTGGATTTGAACTCAGGTCCTCCTGACTCCAGGGCCGGTGCTCTATTCACTGTGCCACCTAGCCACCCTGTGGGTTCAAATCTTAACCCTGGCAATTGCCATATGGGTGACTTCGGGAAAAATCACTTAAATTCTCTGAGTCAGTTTTTCTTATCCGGCAATGTTGAAGTTGACCTCTAAATCCTATGATCAGAGACAAGGGTTGTACATAGCATTCATCTACTAGGACATCATTTAGACCTTGGCTTACTTATCTTTGAGACCATCAAATGGAGAGGCTAATGGTTTATCACCTAGAAAGTACTGAATCAGCTCGGTATAGTGTGCTTTTTATTTTTTTTTCCAAATTATACCTGGAAGAATTTGGAATTAGAAATGTGAAATAAAAGGTAATTGAGGAACACACCAGAAAAATCAAATATGTACTCTATAGCAAAGTAATTAGAAAGAGGGTACTATTTCTGTATAATGGGGGTTGCACCCAATGGAGCATGCACAGATCTACTCTTGCTTTCTGATCCCATGTGCTGGCTTATCCCCAAAAGACATGGGCATTTTGCCTACATAAATGGTAAGGCAAAAGCACACATGGCAGATCTATGCATATTCCCTGGGATGTCTTCAAAAGGGACTTCAGGAGCTGTCTAGTACTATCCATTTCTGAAAAATAATCTACTTTGTAACATCATCTGACAAGTGTTCATCCAGCCACCCCTTGAAAACTTCTGATTGGAGGGAATCTACCACCTCCCTAGGTATCACATCCCACTTTTTGATAGTCCTGGGAAACTTTCCCCTATTTCAAGTCTATATCTCTTCATCTTCTACTTCTTTGCTCTAGATTCTGCCCTTGAGAACCAAGCAAGTCAAATCCTTTTTGTACATAATTGCTCTTCTGGTACTTGACGACAGCTATCATATCTCCCCTAAGTTGTGTCTTCTCTACACTACTCATTTCTAGTCCTTTCAGTAAGTCTTGATGTACTATCCCGATTATCCCCAATGTGACCCTGAAAACTACTGAATGTATTCTCAACTGGGAAGAGTACAATGACACTATTGTCTTCCCGATTTGACTATTTCGTTTCCCTTCATGCAGCCTAAGATCGGATAAGCTTTTTGGGCTAACCTATCATGTAGTTAACTTATACTAAACTAAAGTCTTAAAAGGTTTACTAAAGAACCCCATGCATAAGTAATTTCCCGATGAACTCCTTTATCATCACACTTCCCTAATTTTGTGCTTGTGCAATATTTGGGAGCTCAAAGTGTGTCTTTGCATTTGTCCTTCTTGAATTTAATCTGTTTAAAATTGGCACTGTGTTCTCACTTGTCAGGATATTTTTTTGATCTTGGTGTTGTTATCCAGTCAGTTAACTATGCCTCCTAGCTCTGTGTCATTCACAAATTTGGTAAGTGTTCCCTCTATACCTTTGTCCAAGTCACTGACAAAAATGTTAAATAGCATGGGGTGAAAAACAGATCCCAGGGCACTCCAAAGGAGACTTCTTCCATGTTAACATCAAACTATTAATGCATCTGGCCAACCAGGATCTTTTCATCTTGTCCACAACAATAAAATAAAGGAGTCTATCAAATGTTACTCTAGAATATAGGTAGATTTTGTATCTATTTTTCCTAGATCTGGCATTCTTGTAACTCAGTAGAAAAAGAAATGAAGTTCCATTCTAGGACACTGTGGTCCTGTGATCTTTTAATAAATTTTCATAAAGCATTGCTTTAGTAACTTAGGTGGGGACTTCTTAAACTTTTTTTGTGTCATGGACCCCTATAACTGTCTAGTGAAACTTATGTACCTCTCTCAGAATAATGTTTTTATATGCATAAATTAAAATATCTAAGATTATAAAGGAAAGCAATTATATTGAAATACAGTTACCAAAATGTAATTTTTAAAAAAAGTACCCCAGTATAACACTCTTGCACATAAGGTTATGGAATTTTATAAAGAAGCAAAGTCCACAGGCCTACAATATTGCCAGGATTCAAGCTCTCTTAGGGACTACAATTTGTAGATTCAGCTCTCTTCTCCTTTTGAAAATCGAGGCAGTATTTGCCTTTCTCCAGGCCACTGGCACCTTTCCCATTCTCCACAGTTTTTTCAAGGATCACTGGCAGTGGTTTGTTAATCATATCTGCTAGTTTTCTTAATACCCAAGGATATAGTCCATCTGCTTCTGATGACTAGAATTCACAAAGGGGTAGCAAGTCTAAAGATTTTACTATGTCTCAACATATCTTTGAGCTTCAACTTCATACTAGCCACACTTGTTGTCTTTTCTAAAGATTATTCTTCTTGGAAAAGAACCTAAAACACATTGGGGAACTCTGCCATCTTCTTATCATCATCTCATCTACTTCATACAGCCTTCATATTCTTTCTTGAATCCTCATCTTTCCTCCAATAAAGACAAAGGAAGGAAGGAAGGAAGGAAGGAAGGAATGGAATGAAGGAAGGAAGGAATGGAAGGAAGGAAGGAATGGAAGGAAAGAAGGAAGGAAAAAAGGAAAGAAAAATGGTCCAAGCTAATGCATTATTATGCAAAAGAATGAACATGGAATGAAATGATGGAAAGTGAAGTAAGCAGAGCCAGGTGAGCAATCTACATAGAAACCGTTTTGTGAAGATAATCAACTGTGAATGACTTAGTTACTCTGATCAACAAAGTGACCCACCATAGTTCTAAATGACTCATTAAAAATATCCATCTCCAGTTAGAGAACTGATGGAATCAGATTACATAATCAAGCTTACTCTTTTCTCCTTTTCTTTTCCCCCCCAGAACATGACTAATGTGGAAACTGGTTTCATACTTGTAATGAAGCTTATATTTCCTGCCTTTTTCAAGTGTGGGAGATGGTTGGGGGAGGGAGACAATCTAGAATTGAAAATAAAATAAAATTGAATTAAAAAATTTAAAAAGTGATATAGAAAATGTTTAGGTAGATTACATTTAAAAGTGTGTCTGCACACATCATTTTTTCAGAGAAATATGCACTCCTGTTTAGCTCCAAGTTTTCAGTGGTTCTTCTCTTTCCTTTCTCCTCTCTAGAATATTCTTCCACCCTTTAACTACATCAATGCTATCAAATTCAGATAGAAATGGGAGCCACTAAATAATGCATAACTGTTGGCTTAGAAGATCACATATTAATGTTATTTGTATTCCATTATATTTTTTTCATTTATTTAAAAAATATTTTCCACTTAAATATTATTATGGTTCAGACCAAACTCAGGATTGTCACGGGCTGTATAAGTCCCTAGACAGATACCTCCCGACATGATATACATCAAGATTACGGTCTGTTTCTTCACACCCTTTCCATGTGTTTTCATGTAGAAGTCCTTCTTCCATTGGACAGTTTTTCTTTTTTTCTGTAAAGAAGTTCTTCATTTTCCCTGACATCCTGGAGAATGCAGAGGTGATTTTTAAGCCTTCTTTCTTTCTATTATGCAAAAGAAACCAGCTGGTGTTTTCAGCATGTATAATATTTATTTTGTCCATGGCAGAAATAAAACATCATGTACTCTGTAGAGGACACTCCAAAATTCTCTCTGTTCTACATGCTTTCTAGTTTCAGGATCCTGAATTCTCTGTTTTGTTACTAATAGCTCTTTTACCTAGCTCCCTGTGAAAACTTTTCTCATTTCTTAGCACATTGACAATTGATTTTCCCTTTAAAATATCTATCTTGTTTGCTTTTTCTTCCTCCTTGATTCTTTCTCCTTTTCCTTGAATCTTTCTACTTCTCTTCTTCCTAATTTAGCTTGAATCCTTTCATACTTTCTGCTCCTCATCCTCCTTCTCCTTCATCATGGTTGACTCTTATCCTGCCCCTCCTTTTTTGGTAACCTGTAACCCAGACCTTTCACCAAATATTCTGAGATGGACCTGGGCCAAGGTCTAGTCTTGGGGGCTGACATCAAATAATCATTTTCTCCCTTTAGCTCAAAGATTTGCTTCAGACAACTATCCCAATATACTTGAGTATAACTTCTGACTCAGTTGCCCCAAATTTGAATGAAAGGATTTTTTAGCTCCTTTGATGTACTCAAGATACAAAATGTATATGGGGTACAGGGCAGTCTCTATTTTACTTTACAGAAAAATATATAATATGTGAAGTTCCCACAGGAGCCCAGAGATAAACACATAAAGCACTCAATTGCCCCTCAGTTTTCTCTCGAAGGGAACTGAACTTTGGACTACTGTCATGAATACTTTGATGGACTGCTGAACCTTTCTTTCCCAGAGTCCTCAAATGTCACCAGTACTTATAGTCTTGAGCTGTGATTTAGAGTCTTCCCAAATGGTAAACTTACTTTAAGTAGGAAGTTACTTCAAAAGACATTTTTCCATTAGACATAGATTGTTCAAGTAACTAATTGGCCTTACTCTCCAAGTAAGATATTGCACAGGAGCCATGTGGACAATCCTCTTCTTTCTCCTGGGAGTACAGTGAATCATGAAATCCTTTTCTCAGAAGAAACTCTAATCTGAGAATTCTCAATTTTTGGAACTCTAAACCTTGGGGTTCCCCATTCTAACTTGAAGAATGATTATATCCTTTTAAAAACACATTTATTTAATGAGGAGATGAAAATAATGGTGTGGATATAGTTTACCTAGGTCTTAACAAAGTTTTTGATGAAGTATCTTTAATTTTTCTTGTCACTAAGATGGAGTGATAGGGATGAATTTAGTATTGTCAGACTCAAATAGAAATGGGTCCCTGTGGGCAGCATATTTACTTAAAAATCACAAATTAATATTATCTATGGTGAATTGTATTTTTACTTATTTTGTTAAATAAATCTCTATATTTTAATCTGCTTTGGTATACTTGGAAGTGCTCAGCTTACAGCCAGGAGGCCTCAGGTTTAATACTTCTGATGGATTCCTAACTGGTTAGATGCCTAGTCTCAAAGAATAACTAATCTTTAATGGTGTGTGTCACTGTGGCAGAGTCCTCCAGAGATCAGTGCTTGGTCCTGTGCTATTTAATATTTTTATGAAAAGCTTACTGGATAGCTTAGTGGATAGAGTGCATGACCTGGAGTCAGGAAGAACTCAGTTAAAATCTGGCCTCAGACACTCACTATCTATGTGACCCTAGGCAACTTGTTTAACCAATGTTTGCCTTAATCCTTTGGAGAATGAAATGGCAAACCATTCTAGTATCTTTGCCAAGAAAACCCCTCACGGGGTCATGAAGAGTTAGATACAACCGAATAATAACAAAACTGAAAGACTTGGATAAAGGTATAGATGCTCTATGTTCATCATATTTGCAGATGACACAAAGCTGGGAGGGATAGATAACATAGTGGATGACAGTTATGCTACAATGGATCTTAACAAGCTGTGGTTTTAGTTTTAATCTAATAAGATGAAATTCAAAAAGCATAAATATAAAATCTTGTACTTAGGCACAACAAAAATTAACTTCACACATATAAGAAAGAGAAGTCATTATTAGTTAGCAGTTCTGGAAAAAAAAGATCTCCAGGTCTCAGTGTATTGCAGACTCATTATGAATAAGCAGTATGATGGTGGTCACAAAAGCTAACATGATCTTGAACTTCACTAAGAGAGTCATGGCTTCTAAGAATAGTCAGGTGATATTCTCACTATGCTTTGTCCTGGTCAGACCTCATCTCAAGCATTATGTTCAGATCCAGGCATCATAGTTTAAAAAGAATTTTGACAAACAGAAGAGTACAGCAAAGATTTTTGAGGTTACTTGAATTCATGACTATGCATGTTTCTCCTAGAAGAAAAGAAGACCTGAGGGGGACAAGAACGTTGTCTTCAGGTATTTGAAGGACTTTTATGTGGAGGATAGAAAAGAATTGTTCTAGTCATCCTCAGAGGACCAAAGAAGAAACATTTAGTAGAAGTTACAAAGAAGCTTATTTAGTCTTGATGTCAGGAAAACCTTCCCAATAATTAAAGCTATATAAAAGTGGAATGCCTCACCTGGAAAGTGCTTCTCAAGCCACAGACTACCTGATCACTTGGCAATCCAGGACTTAGTACTGTGCCTAGCACATGATAGGCATTAAAAAAATTAATTTATGGAACAAAACAACACTTTCATAATGCTTTCAAATTTAAAAATGTACATGTGAAGCTGCAAATGTATTGTGTACAACTTGCTGTTCATAAATGCTTATCAGCTTGATTTGTTTTGTTGAATATACTGTAGTGGGGATTCCTTTTGTATTTGTGTTGGACCAGATTGCTACTAACGTCTCTTCCAAATGTCAAATGCTGTGATTCTTTGATTCTGTGAAGGCTAGTTTTCCACATCCCACTGCCTCAGAAAATATACCTCTTCCCCTTTTTTCCAAATAGGAGTTGAAATATTTGAACATTGTCTATAAACTACTTTAGCATTTGCTTCTGCCACAAATCACAATGAATTGCTTTTTGGGTTAAGGCAGGGGGAACCTGTTTGGGGCACTGATTCTGTGCTGAATGCAAGA